>CAUYRH010141344.1:0-141376 GCA_963574655.1 Perodicticus potto
TCACCCTGGATAGAGTGCAGTGGCATCACAGCTCACAGCAACCTCCAATTCCTGGGCTTAAGCGAGTCTCCTGCCTCTGCCTCCCAAGTAGCTGGGACTACAGGCGCCCGCCACAATGCCCGGCCATTTTTTGGTTGCAGCCATCATTGTTGTTTGGTGGGTCCGGGCTGGATTTGAACCCGCCAGCTCAGGTGTACATGGCTGGCACCTTAGCCCGTTGAGCCACAGGCGCCAAGCCAGGACCGGTGCTCTTTACATCTACACCGCCAGGAGTGAGCTATGGTGTGCCAACCTGTTCAGAAGGCAGTGTATCACGTGACTTGGGCCTGGTTCCAGGCGCCTGGGGCACACGGCCAGCAGAGCCCTGTCCTCAGGGGCAGACTCCTGGGCAGGCCCATCGGACATTAATTAAACTGGAGATGCAAGTTCTGAGCTCAGCTCATTAGGCCCTGGTAGCAGGGGCTGGGCAATCCTTCAGACGTTGCACTTGCTCTGGGGGGGTCATGGGCACCCCTCTCGTGCGGAGAGGGGAGGGGCTCTGTTTTTCCAGGAGCACCAACACAGGAATAAGCTGTCACGAGAGGCTTTTTGATGACCTGCAGAGATCCCCAAAGCAGGTTCCTCCAGGTGCTTTGTGGATCCTGGATCTGGTGGGGCTGCCCTGATGCAGGGCGCTGGCAGAGGGCAGAGAGGAGGGCCTGGCAGCCATGGCCTAGCCACAGCTCTGTCCTGTACCAGCTACCCCATGGCTCGGGGGCCCTGACCCCAAGTTTCGTGGTCAGTGGGGCTGAGACAGTAGGCCCTTTCCTCCAGACAGCAGCAGAGGCCCCAACCAGCCTGAGCATCACTGCAAAACCAAACTGTAGCCAGTGGGAGGTGAGCAAGGAAGGCCTGGGGGCCAGGGCTGCCCCGCCTCTGAAACTCCTCCCCCACACACCAGGACGGGCAGCAGGGGGTCCCTGCAGGCCAGCACTCCCAGGCCAGAGACTTTGAGAGGTAGCCCTGTTCGAGCAAGGGAGGCTGGTGCAAATGCCTGGGGGCAGAGTGAGCCTACCATGAGGGTGCCCACCCAAACCTTCCAGAACTGTGGCAGTCAAGGGTTGTGCTCTAGCTGGGGAGACCTTGAGTACAGGGGCTGTGCCTCCATCACTGAGTCCCCAGAGGCTGGCTCAGCTCAGGCATACAGCAGGAGCTCAGTAAATGGGAGCAATACTGATGGCTGATGATGGTGGCGATTATAATAGGAACAGACGCTGGTGAAGCTTACATAAGCTACACTCTGGGTTAAGCAACATTAGTACATTATTTCATGTGATCGGCATACTAGGGACTTGAACCTGAGTTTGGAACCACCTAATGCTGCTTGACCGGAGTGGACTATTATCTACTTGGGAGTAAGAAGGAAGCCTGTCCCCCACCTACGCTGACCCTTCCTGACCCTCAGAGCTCCCACCCTTGTCCCAGCCTCCTGAGTTCATACCAACCCAGCAACCAACAAGGGTTCCTGTTCCCCATGCCCACCTCTGTGCTGGACACTTTCCCCAGTGTTCTGAGGACACCGTGGCTTCCACAGGAGCTGACATAGGCCCTCCTCTCACCCCTGCGGGGAGAGGAAGTGGAGTGCTGGTAAATGTTTTTCAACCGGTTTCATGCGGTAAAACTTTGCTTTGTCGAGTTTGCCGATTCCCTTGGGGTAAACAGCCCCTGCTACCACTGATTTCCAGCTACCAGCTTAAAGTCACCAGAGGTGGAGTTGGGGAAAAATGCACAGTTGCAGCTCATGGAAGACTCCAGCTCACCACGTGCAGGGGAGGGAAGGAAGGATCCGCCTCGTTTGGGTTCTAACTCAAATCTTCCACCCCAGTGCCAGGAGGTCTGGGGAGGCCTGGGCGGGGGGAGTGTGAGGAGTGCTCGTGGGAGAGGCAGGGCCGGTCAAGTGGCACTGGGCTGCCCGGATGCTGGAGAAAGGCTCAGGAGGCCCCAAGGCCCGGGGCAGGGACACACCTGAGTGATTGCTCCTCCAGTTCCATACAATCCATTCTGTCCCCTGACCGTCAGTTTAATATCTCTTATTAATTAGGGCTGTCAGATGGCCTGCCACACCGTGTATTACTTCATTCAGGGACCATTAGGTCTCCATATTCCACCGTCACCAGCTCTTGGGCCCTGCCCCTCTTTCCCTCTTGCCCTCTCCATGAGGGCATCTCAGAAGGCCCAGGCCAGACTGAACACCTGCCCCCACCCCTCAGATTAGAGGGACCCAGACCATCTAAGCAGAGCCCCACTGGAGGTGAGCAGGACCCAAGACCGAGGGTCACCTGGCAGCCTACAGCCACTGCTGCACCCCATGCTCTGCCACCAGCCGTTGGCCAAGGCAGGCACGGCTGGGCCGCTGCTCCTGCCCCCCTACCCCCCGCTGGGATCCTGGCTTTCCCTCCCCACTTTTCTTTCCTTTTCCAGAGTCCAGGTCTTCTTATTTTCCCAAAGAGGGCCTCGGGGCTCTGCCACAGCTGTGTGAGGGCAGATGGTGCAGCCTGGAGGCTGCAGGGGGTGGTGATGGGGCTGCAATCTCCAGGCCTGAGTGTGGAGTCTACTCCCCAGGCCCCACCCAGAGGTGTGGCTGCAAATCCCAGGGTGTGAGCACCACCCAAGCCCTCAGCCACAGCCGGGTCTGTCTTCTCACCCCTCTGCAGACATTCCAACTTCTGCTGACCTTGGTGCTCACTCCAACCCCAAACCTGGGCCTGCCCTCTCACGCATCAGTCAGAAGCCACAGATTAAAATTTCACGTATTCTTCTGATAACTGTCTTTCAATGTAATTAGCTTCCTTCATAATCCTATGTACTTCATGTATTTCATTTTACGCATTTAAGGTCACCATTTGCAGGAGCAGCCCGTACACTTCACCAGATACTATGGGGGTTCAAGGCATGGACACCTCTGGCCAAGGGGTGTCCTTGGTCTGATGACCAAGAGAGGCCTTAGAATGGTGCCCAGCCCCCAGTCAGGGCCTCCCTACTCAGGCTGGGCACGGATCTCTGCTAAAAAGCCCCAGGCGAGGGGACGGATTTTCACACGATTAAGCGGTAATTCCCTCCAAGCTCACTGCATACAAATCATAAATAATGTGGCTCCATAAATCATCTTCTCCGTCAGCTTCACCTCCACCCCAACGCTACGTTTGTCTGGAGAAATCAGCAGGCGGCGGCAGCTGTCCAGCCGGCCAGTTGACAGGACTCGGACCACAGGCGCAGTGTGCGTGCTAGGAAGTGGGTAGATTCGAACAGCCAACCACTGGGGGCTGGGGTCAGCTACAGGCACTGAGCCAAGGGTCTCTGTTGGGGCAGGTGTTGGGTGGACAAGTGCTGCATTTGGGGTCACCAAGGGAGCTGAGTGAGCTGGGCCAGTTCCCGCCCCCAACAAGCAGTGGCCTGTGATTCTATCTCACCAGCATCCCTGGGACTCTGCCGCCATCTGCATATGTGCACATGCCAGTGCCAAGGGGAAACGGTGCCAGGCGCTGGGCGGCTCCCTTGGGACAGGCGGGGCCAAGGTCACCAGGAAATGGTGAAGGATGCTGGTCTAACTGGGGAGGTAGCCAGGGCAGCACAGCTGGCTGGGCAGAGGGCTTGGGTGTGGCCACAGGGGCTCCTCTCCCACCAGGGGTGGGCAGGTGGCTGCTTGGCTCCCAGCCCTGCTCACTGGCCTTTCCCTGGGGGCTGACGAGACCCTGGGTAGCAGCAACACAGGAGGAGAAGGGGTGTAGGGACATGAGGAAGCTATGAGGACCAGAGGAGAGTGTCCACAACCCTTAAGAGTAAGGGAGGTGCCCGGGAAAAGCAACCCCCTTCCCCTACACGTGGGGCTCCCCTTCACAGTGGTGGACCCCACTACTCCCCGGGCAGCTGCTCATGACACACAAGCTAAGTGAGACTTCTTCAGGGTGAACATCTGTCCTGACTTGCAGGCCTCAGACCTCAGCATGGGGGTGACCAGGGGCCCCTTGCCCACCCGTGGAGCCCTTCTGCCTCCAGGGAGAGCAGCAGGTACTCAGTCAGCCTCCTGTCCAGCCTGCGGGGAGCCTAGGGCATTTGCTGGCCCTGGTGGCACGGGGACAGCAAAGGTTCTGAGACACTTGTAGGGCCATGTGCCCAGAGCAGGGATGAGAGCTCAGAGTTAGAGGTCCCCGGGGAGGCCCAGGCCCAGCCTTGACCCTCCCCAGTTGCCTCCAACCCCAGCAGAGCCTCCCCAAGGCTCAGTGTGTCCCATCCTGCACCTTCCCACTCACTTGGTCCAGAACTGTTTGTAAGCCCCTACTCAGTATACAGAGCACTGTCTCCCGGGACACCCGGGGCAAAACACCACCCAGACGGGCTTTGTGCAGAGATTCCCTCCTCCACCCTCCTGCACGTGGGCGAGTTCTGACACCTCCTTCGGGAAGCCTTCCATGCTGTCCCCGTGCAGTTGTGACCTTCACTGTGCTCAGGGCCTCCTCCACCCTCACTGTGAACTGCAGCAAGTGAATCCATACAGCCCCTCTATGGTACCCACGGCATCTCGGCATACACTTGAGCAAGGACTAGCACACCAGGCTCCTACTCAGGGGATCCAGCAAGAACATCATCTGGGTCAGAGCTCCCTCCTGGGCCTTGTAAGGACAAGACTAAGGGCCAGCTGTTGAGGGGACCTGCCAAAGGAGAAGTACCGTGTGGAGCCCACTCACTCAGACCCCAAATATCAGAGCACCTCTGGGCCACTTTTCCCCCAAATCCTAGGGCAGCTTGCTCAATAAGGCCGGGACACTGCCTGCCAGCTATGGCGGCACCCTCACTTCTGTTTCCTGCATGTTCATTAAGGAATATTAGCATTATTAATGGCCCATGGTCTTCATTTAGCAAATGGAACAGGATATTAAGCACAGTGCCCAGGACATGAGGTGGGCAGGCGGGGGTGGGGGTGTTGGGAGGATGGGCAGGCAGGATCCACCCTGGGGGGCCGCCTGTGGTCTCTGGCCTAGATAGCCTTGGGTCCTGGACGTTCCCCTCTGCCTCCCACAGTGCCCTTGGGCTCCCGGCAGCCACCTCCTCATCGCTGGGAGCTCGGTGAAAGAAGACTCAAACCAAGATTTGCAAAATGTAATTAGGAAGGTAAATTTCCTGGCAATGGGGATTACATAATGCGTCCCACAGCCAAACACCCACTGCTGGAATCTGGATTGAGAATCAGGGATTTATTTGTTGTTTGGGATAATTCTCCAATGGTCCCTTCTTTAATGGGGACACACGAGAGCTGGTGGTCTGGGCAGTGTCTCTGGAAGGACAGACTTTGTGAGCCCCCGAGTGCTCGTGCCTGGTCACATGTGGCCACACACAGCAGGTGTACATGCCTCTTTAGCCCTGCAATGAGGTCCCCATCATGCGGCAATCTTTGAGGAACACAGACTTTCCTGACTCTGACCCAGAGAGAGCTGCCAGGACTGATGACAAGCCACAGACACCCTGGGGAACGTCCCCGTGGTCACCCTGAGTCTGGGCCCGCCTTGGCTGTGGCCTGCCCTAAGGTGACACCCGTGGAGCAAGAGCAGTTCTCGTGTGGGACACAGTGGGGAGGGGGCTCCCATCCCCCACTCCCAGACAGCTGCTCCCCAGTGTCAGGGGACAGTGATGCCGGAACAGAGAGTGGACCTCGAAGAGATGCCCAGAAGAATGGGGGGCTTGCTCTGAGGCCACTTGTACCCTTGGTAACAGACAGCAATGTTGTTGTATCCTTGGGGACCCACAGTGAACACGGCCCCTCTGGTCTTGCAGACAGTGAGAGGGACACTCAGCATATCTGGATGAGGCAGTGAGGTCACAAAGTCAGGGGCACCACCTGGTAGAACTGAGGCCCCCGGGGCAGCCGGTGCTTGTTTCTTTATCCATCTGTGCCTCTGAGTACCTGCTGTTCATTGGGGGCCACAGGGCTGCTGGGTGTGGCTCACGCCCAGCTGAGTCGGCATGCCACGCAGCCCGAGTGGTGTCTAACTTTTTAGATGGGACAGGCAAGGGGTGGGGGTCCCAGGGAGGCAAGTGAGATGGGTGTTGGTGGGTCCCTGGGGAAGGAGCCAGGGACACCTTCCAACTATCCTCTCCATGAGGAAAACCCTGCTGCCCCTGCCACAGTGACCTTTCCACCAGCAGGGGTACACCTGCCCTGAGCTGCTTCCCCGGAGGCCCTGGGGCTCACCTTCATAGCGGGAAGGTCTTGGCCGGACCACATAGGGAAGCTACCGGGGAGGCCTGAGCCCCCGGACTTGTAGAAGGGCTCTAGTAGCAGGAATGGGGCTTCTTATGGGGTGTCTCAGCAAAGGGCTGGGCCACCTATCACTAGCCTGACCTTCCTATGCTCCTAGCACAGTGGGATGTGAAAGGGGGGACCCTCGTGGGATGCCCCCAACCCCCCCATCCTGTATCTCTAGCGTGTCTGGAGATCATCCTCACACACATCCTAAAATCCTCACGCCGGCTGGCATCCCAGGGCTCCCTGCTCTCCTCCCCGTGGCCAAGGCAGAAGCCAAGGGCTTAGAGATGGCTCAGCTGGGGGGCACGAGCGGGCATCTGCTCCCCACTTCCCCAGGTGCTGGCGTCAGATGCGGTAGCCCCTCTGCCCTGCTGTGCCCTCTGCCATGCTGTCTGCTCTGCCCTGGCAGCCCTGTGGCACTCATGGACCCACACTGCCTTCCTCTACCTACCCACCGGTGAGGCCCCGCCTCTTCCCAGGGGCCCTCTCCCAGTGGGAAGCCAGTCTGGCTTGGTGGAAAGGAGAGCCACTGGGACCAGTCCATGGCACTCTCGGGCTGGGAGGTGGCCAGGGCCTGTCCTGGGAGGTGAGTTCAGTGAGTTCACTGGCCATGACAAGCACTCAGTCTGGTGTGGGCAAAGCTGGAGTATGGGGAGGAAGGACAGGGCTTGGTGAAGGGTGGAGGTGGCCACTTGCTGTTCAAAAGTCCCCCCACTCAGGCTTCCAGGCCTCTGGGTCAGGATGGAACAATGGCACTGAGGAGATGGGCCACCAGCTGCAACACCACTGGGCACTGAGGCTGTGGCTGCCCCTGCCCAAGCTCCATTCACAGGACCAGCCCGTGATACCTGTTGTTCCTTGCCTGGGAAGGGGCTGTCAGCCCAGGCCCCCAGATGCACTCAGGACCTCGAGTACAGTAGGGGTGGCCCCTCCAATGTCTGTCTCCTCAACCACCTGTCACAGGGCAAGAGGCGGTACCCAGCCCGCTCTGCCCCCGTGAATCAGCAGTGATGGCACTTCTAGGAGACAGCTGCCACAGGGCAGGGGCTGCTGTGCTCACAGCCATACGCCTAAGCGGACAATTCTCTGCACACTCTGAAAAGCAGGCTCCGCGGTGGGGGGCAAGGAAGGTGTGGCCCTGGGGCTCTGCAGATGCCCCCGAAGGCCACATGCCTCCGAAGGCCATGACCCTGGCCTGCCCCAAGGCTCGGTGGGACCCACACCCTCATGCTGCTCTTGGCCTCCCTCAGATTTCCAGAGATATCCTATGTTCTGTTCTGATCTCCAGTGGGTGGGTCACAGGACACATGGGGACAGAGATACACACGTGTGCTCACATGCAGTCCCTGCACACCTTGTGAGGCCAGGAGCACCGTCCCCCTGTGTCCCCCTCGTTATGACTTTTCCAAATGTCCCTGTTGAGAACCGTTGATCCAGACCCACACACACTCCTGCGGTGACACAGCACACAGCGCACACCCACGTCCCCCATGTCCTCTGCACCCCAGCCTGCCCCGCTGGCCTCCGCGCCTCCGTCCCTGCCAGCTGAGCTGCTGGCGCCTGGCCGGGCACTGGCGGGAGGGCGTGGGGGAGGCGGGACGGTGTCTTTTCCCGTTAGGCGCCGGGCTCAGGGAAGAGGCGAGTGTGGATCTAATCTTCAGCTGATTAAATGTCCCTCATTAATGAGTTTCTTTAATTAATGAAGTTTTTGGGTCTGCTCCACTTGCTTTATTCCAGCGCACTCTGCCTACTCAGCATGGACGGGGCCATTTCCTCCCGGGGAGCGAGGGAGCCAGGCCTGTTCCTGCCGACGCTGCACTTTGCTGACTGCGCCTGTCAACTCGGGGCTGACAACTCCATTTTTAAACATTTTCGTCTCTGGGAGCCATGTGCACATGCGTGCTCGCACAGGCTCCCAGTCCTCCTCCCAGTCAGTCTGGGTCACACGCCAGGCACATGCATGTTCACGCTCACAGCAGGTGAGGCCCCAGGCACCCAGACAGCCTGAGCACGTGTGCAGTAGGAACATGTGTGTGCAACAGGCCTGTGCAACACATCACACAGAGGGGTTGCACACACTGTATTCCCTGTGTGCACACACAGGCATGGTCACCGTGCACGCTTGCTCCCGAGCACACTCGTGTGCACCATGTCACGCACACCACCGCCCACACACCCATATCCTCTCACACTGTGCACGCTTACTCTTCCTGAGCTCACACACACAGCAGGTCACACCCATGTGAAAGTAGTGTGTGCACCCACTTTACTCCACACAGGAAAGTACACGTGTGTGCTGCTTCCTGGGAACACACACACAGGCATGACCCGCCACATCACACCTGTGTCCAGGGAACATGCGCGGTCCCCACCTCACCCACTCACACATGCACAGGGAACACGTTCAGTCTCGCTCTGGGCGCTCACGCTCGGGCCCACGCCTATGTGCAGCGCACACTGATACCCGCCTAAACATGAAGCCGCAGTAACTGATCACAATGAGCAGATGTCGGGCAGCACAGCTCGCTGCAGACACCCAGAATGCCAGGTGACCACACCCCCAGGTCCACCTGTCATCCATACGGCTGCCCCTTGGCCCCGGTGGCTGCTCACCCTGCTGATTGGGCACCAGCTCTGGGCTCCGGGGCCTGCAAGGATGATTTGCTCCTTTTCCTCGGTTCATGAAGAGCTCTTGGAATTAAAAACATTTATCTTCTCCTGCTGACGAGGATACTGGGCTCCTTACCCATGAGGCTGGCCAGAGGATGGGGGGGGTCAGGGGTCATGGCTCCAAACCAGGGAGGGAGGAAGAAAAGCTGTCCACCTGACCCTCCTGTGGGGTGGGGGGAGGACATGGCAGTGGGCGGATGACCATGGGGTAGTTCTTTAGGATCAGAATTTGGCCTTTAACAATCAAGAGAAAGAAGTAGAACCCCCCCCCCTCCTGAGGCAATACTGGAGGGGCAGTCACTGTGCGTGCTCTGAGGACATGTGGCGTCCCAGAGCGAGAGGAGCTGTCATAATCCCCACATTACTGATGGAGAAACTGAGGCTCAGAGAACCAAAGAAAGTCTCAAGGTGCCCACTAGGCTCTGAGCTCACACGTCCATTTACCAGAACCTTCCATCCTTACCTCCACAGACTCCATCACACGTGAGAGGCATGTGCTGCCTGTCTCCATTTTATAGGTGAGGAGACCGAGGCTGTGCGAGCTTCTGTGACTTGCCCGTAGTCTCAAAGCTCATGCACGACAGAGCCAAGCTGGTCTCTGAGCCCATGGACATTCCTGTGCAATGCCACACAGAGCCTCAGAGCCAGGGGCACTTCGCCTGCTGGGTGCCAGTGCACGCCTGTCTCTGTATCCCGTGTGCAGACCAGACACAGTGATCGCAGGCAGAACCTGCTGCGGCCCGGCACCTGTGCCACACTCCCTGTGAAGCTCAAGATGGGCCCAGGGAGTGCAGCAGGGAAACGGGCTCAGAGGGCTGAGGACTGGCAGCTCAGTGGGACGGTGGCTCCAGCCCACGCGAATGCCGTGCAACTTCAGTCTTCTGGAATGCTCTAGAGAAGTGCCCCATGGATAAATTTCCCAGGGAAATGTCCCTGTGTTTTCTCTAGAAAAGGCCCCAGGGAAGTTCTGCGGTAAAGAGCCAAGTTTAACTGTGTGGAGCCTGCTGTATCTCAACTTCTCTGACCTGGGATTCTTTTTTTGTCTAAGGCCTAGGGGAAGTGGATGTATTTTGGAAACGAACTAGACACTATGCTGGGGATAGGGTGGTGCCCCAAAGGAGAGCTGGCTGTGCTCACAGAGGGTCGTCTCCTAGGCAATGCCAAGGGCCCTCGCCGCATGACATAAGGACCCTAGACCCCTGGTAGTGAGGTGGGGGCTGCTCCTCTCCCGTGCGACCCCCAGGAGCTGAGGGCCAGAGGGCAGAGGGAGAAGACTAAGCAGTGAAGTGGCTATGGGGTGGGTGCTGGCTCCCATGGTTGGATGCCAAGACATGAAATCCAGTCACCATTCCTGAGGACCCACTGGGGAAAAAGTTCTGTGCTTGGATGATGTGGGGGAACCATAGGACCCAGCAGAGTGGGGACTACCAGGCACACAGGGGCACACTGTGGCTCCCTGCAGCCACTGACACAGGCAGAAATGAGGCTGGAGGGAGATTCACCTGTGGGCCCCGTGACTGGGCTAGGGACAGAGGTTGGGAGTGCTCAAAAGACTCTGGCAAGGAGAGTGGGTGCACTATTATTCATGCCATTGGAATCAGTTAAAAAAAAACCTAGGAAGCTGGAATCAGGGGGTGAACACTTAGGAGCAAGACACCTTTGGGGTCAGCCAGGAGACACCCCCCCACTGCTGCTAGGAGTTACCTAGAGAGCAGGGGAGGCCTGAAAGGGCAAAGACGGAGAACCTGCCCTGGTGGGAAGGGTTTCTCCTGGGCATCTGATTCTGAAATCACAGCTACATCACAAGATGCCAGGGTTGGGTTTCTCATCTTACTGAGGCTCAGACAGGGGGAACACAGGGCCTGAGGCCACACAGCAGATCAGCCGGTAAGGGCCAGGGGCTGGGTGCTCTGATATCCACATAGAGGCCCACAGGCCTGGGCAATGTGTTTGGTCAGGCAGGTCTGAGCCTACCTCCTGAGTAGGTGGGGGCCCTTGGAAAGCTCCTACCCAGTCCTGTTTCTCATCATAACAGCTTGCCCGGGCACACTGAATGAGGACCAATGGTGCCAACATAGGGAGCGAATGGCACAGACAGCGTTGGCAGTGCTGGTGGGAATGGGCGTGTTTGTGCTGACTCCACACCCATGGGGAACTCTGGGGAATTAGCCTGGCCCTCTACCTGACCTAGCAGGAAGGAAGAGGAACACACAGATCCCAAGGGAGAGGAGAGTGGCTGGTCTCGGTGGGGTTCTCGCCAGTGCTTCTGAGTTTGTGGGAAGAGAGCCGGAAAGAGCCGGGCTGCTGTTACGACGGGTTTGAAATACTGTCTGGATTGAGGGGAATTAAATATTGCAGCTTTAACTGCAGCCACACCAAAAACACAACCTCCCAGTAAATAAAAATACGGTTTACTGCCGTGACACTTTCATTTAACAAAACTTCTCGAGGTCCCCACTTATAATTATTCCCCAATGTGGGGGTAGGTTGGACCCCGGCTCTCTCTGTGTCATCTCCCCCCAGGATGGGGAGGAGGCCAGGAGAGTTGCTGGGGAAGCGGCCCTGTTCAGGTGCCAGGAGGAGTCTGCGTGTGGTTCTTTATGATTGAGATTAAACTGAAAAATCAATTTTTAATTGAATGTATTCTTTGAAGAGGACTATTGCCCATGGCTGAGCACTAATGGGATTTCCATTCTGAGCTGCCCCTTCACCTTGGAACCCCCCTTCCCACCTTGACCCCAGCAGGATTGACCAGGCCATGGGCCTTCAAGGGCGAGGCTGAGATCACCCCAGGCATGAGAAGGCTGGTGTGGTAGTGGGGTGGGGAGCCAGGGCTTGCCTGGTGCTTCTGAGCAGGTGGAGGGCTGCTGCTTCTGGACCCAGTCCAGGGCTCTCATGAGTACCTGGGTTTGCTGGGCAGGGGGCAGGGATGGAGGCCCTGATACCCTCTGGTTTCCCAGAGATTCTGTTTCACCAAGAGCCACGTCCAAGGATGAAGGGATGAGGGCCCTTGGAAGCACTGCCCCCGGAGGCCCGCTGTGTCCAGGCCCTGGGACTAGAAGACTGGAGAGGCTCCCTGGGGCAGAGATCCTGGTGGTCAGTGGGTCGTTTCAGGAAGGACTGCTGGGTTCGTCTCGGGGCACATTCGCCTCTCAACTGGGGGGGGAAGTCCGTGCCATGCTCTGGGGGCTGGGCTGATGGTGAGCAGGGTGGGATTACCTGCCCTCCAAGGCCCAGAGCTCCATGCAGTTGGGGCCCCATGCTGCACCTTAGAGGAGGTGACCATAATGGACCTCGGCTGGGCCAGCCTGCCCAAGCCCACCCTGCTCCCTCCTGCACAGCCACCGGTGCTGGGTCACCTAGGATTCTGGAGGACAGCGCCCTTGACTGTGCTGTCCTTGTGGGGTCTGTCTTTTTGCCCCCTTGCCGTCTACCCTGTCTCTGGCCTTGCTCCACTTCCTCCACCCACAGGAGCACCGGCTGGGAAATGGGGGCGACCTCCAACACAGGCCTTTTCCTAGAAAGCCCCTCCACATGAGGCTGGGTACGAATGCAGATAAAAGGATGCGGCCCCCTCAGAGCTCGTCCTGAGGGAAGTGGGGCTCATGAAGACCCCGTCCATGTTCAGCCTGGGAGGTCCCTAACAGGGTGCCTGTGCCCGGGGCAGGACACCCCAACAGAGATTCTCCTCACAGCCACCCCTGCCCCAGGGAGCTGCCTGCCCACCTCATCCTCCATTCAAGGATAGCCCACGAGGGGACACTCACTACTCAGAAATGCCGTGGAGGTCAACAGGCCCACCGCGGCCAGCTCTGCCCATGTCACCCTGCAGAGAAGAACAGACCTAAGGGACAGGCCTGGCCCTGGCTGTGAGGGGCCCAGGGCTCTCCCCAGAAAGGGGCTGCTGGGTGTGGTGGAGCTGGCAGTGGGTGGCCTGTCCTCCTCCTGCCTCTGGGCCAGGTCAGGGGGCAGCGAATGGCTTGTCTCAGGGCATGACGCATGAGGCCTGAAGAACTGCCCCATCCGCCCCCCTTGTTTAAAAATACAGTGGATAAAGCTGAAAGGCCACGGAGGACAGGTAGGCGGGAGACGCCCATTGCAGTGGCCCTCATGCTCCCACACACAGGCAGAAAGGCCAGCCCAGGGGATGACGGGGCCCTTGGAAGCACTGTCCTCCATCCCTAGCACTGACTCTGGAGGCCCACTGTGGGCCAGGAGCCAAAAGAGCCAAAGGCCAGCCCAGACCTGTGCCCCTTGCACCTGAATGCGTCTCCTGCTGTCTGGGGCCTGACCGCGGTGTGTCAAACAAGCCCACTGTGCACGGCGGCTCTGAAATGTGGCCACACACGGAAATCCCCTCAGGGTCTGGAGGGTCCAACATTGCTGGTCTGGGGTGAAGCCCAGGCACGGGGGCTTTCCGAAGCTTCTCAGGATGTTCCAGTGGGCAGCCGAGTTTGAGGAGCCCACTGTGTTCTCACAGCCACCCCAGCTCCAGCTCTGACAAGCAGGGCCAGCGGCTCTGGTGAGGGGAGGTCCCCCTTGTCAAGGCCGTGTGCGGCACTGTGGGACACGTGGTGTGCACTTCACCGACCACCTCAGGCAGGGAAGTCGGGAGTGGGCTCAGTTTCAGCAGCACCTGCTCCCCGCCATGTGGATCTGTGCAGACGGGGGCTCTCATTGTCTGGTCACTGTCCTGGTCAACACCACGTGGCCTTAGAAGACCCTACATGGAGGCCTGCTTCCAGGCGATGCCCTGGTCCCAGGTGCCTGCTGAGCAGCCCGGCACAGCTGAGGGGCCAGTTCATGTGTGACAGCTACCACCCCCGAGTCCCGGCCTCACCTGGTAAAAGTCAGCGACACCCACCCCCAGCAGATCTGGTCCCTGCCGGGAGCCTGGGAAAGATTGTCCATAGGGATCTGGGCCTGTAGCCTGCTGGTCACAAAGGAATGCCTGCTGGGAGACGCTGCAGAAGCTGCCGGGATGACGGTGGGTCCTCTCACTGCAGGCCCAAATTCACCACGCGTGACCCCTGTTGCCAGCCCCTGGGAAGGGTGTTCGGTTGCTCCACTGGCCACCTCTTCTAGCTCTGGTAAAAACACCACCATGATGGGCTCTGCGCCTGCCTCCTAGACACACCTGGGGCCAGGATGGGCCCTGCGCCTGCCTCCTGGTCACACCTGGGGCCAGCTCCTCAGCTTCGGATCCTACAGACAATATGCCCTGGGGCCATCCACCAGCGCCGGGCTCTCAGTCTGCTGTGCCTGAGTCAGCAAGGCACCGTTGTCATAGCAGGGGGCTGGCCGTGTCTATAGGTTGGGTGGGAATGATGAGGTGACAGGGTCTGGGGCCATAGGGGCAGGGCAGAGTATGTCCTTCCAGGAGGAAGAAGTCAGCTCAGGCCTGGCTCTGTAGCCCTGTGCGGCCCATTCTGCAGAGGCAGAAACCAAGATGCTGAGATGATTTGCTTGGGAACGTCAGAGAGGAATCTCACCCCAAAGCCTGGCAGGAAGGGAGAAGTCACATCCCCTCTCTTGCCCTTCTGCTCCCTGGAGAGCCTTCCCTGTGGTAGGCACCCAGAAGCCTCAGATGCTTCCTGCTACCCCAAAGGGCAGGGCCTGTGGGGGATCTGGAGGGCAGGAGGTCACCTTTTAGGCCAGAGGCTCCTGGGGCCACCTGTCAGCCTCGCACACCCTGGGCTGTGGGCCTGGAACCACTGAGCCCAGCTACCACCCACATGTACGTCCTGTGACAAGGCGGCAGCTTGTCCCAGGCTCTGACAAGCGCCTTCGATCCAGCCTCTCATGCTAATGACTGTCAACATGAAACAGAGGCTGTGGAGGGGAAGAAAATTACTCCCTGAAAAGGAATTGACTGATCCCTGTCATTTCTCAAGGAATCACTGACCTGTGAATATTTCATTACCCAAAATGCTGCACCATCCATACAGAACAGCTGCTGCGTGGCCTGGCCCGGGAGCTCCGTCTGAGGCCTCGGTGGGAGGGTGGACGCAGGGGGCCAGGCTCTCGCTGACCACCAAGATGCATTTCCTCTGCCACAGGACCCCAGGACATGGCCCTGAGGATCTAGAGACAGGTGCCTGGGAGATGGGAGCCTGCTCTAGGTTTTGGGAGTAGTGACTAGTTTTGTGGTTCTGTGATGGAGCGTCCATTCCTCTGAGAGTTCTAGAGTCCAGTTTCCCACCCAGGTGTCTCCCTGAGCGTCTCAGCTGTCTCATGCAGACCCCACTCAAAAGCTCTTTCCTGGTTTTAGTTAGGTCCAAGTCTAGATGTTTCCAGAAGTTCATGTTGCCCTGCTCCCCACTGCTGTGGCCTGGATGATGGGGGGTGGGCAGTGCTAATGCCGCAGACCTGATGGCCACGGTGAGGGCTGACCCACAGGAGGGAAGAGAAGCCCAACCCCCGTGGTCAGCCCACAGAATGCCCCCTGCGCAGGCATGGAGCTCCTGGGCTCCCGTTTCCTGGTCTCAAGCTGAGTCCCATAATTGGAACCACCTTGCAGGTTGCTGAGGATGAATGCGATCAGAGATCTAATCTCAGGGTCTGACTCAAAGAAGCTGCCATCGGGAAGGGATGATAATCGGGAGACTCTATCTGGGACACAGACATCAGGATCTGAGAATGCAGCAGGGGGAGGGCGACCCCACCCTGCTCCTCAGAGGATGGGAGAGGCTGGGGTCCCCTCCTTGGCATCATATCAGCCCCTGAGTTTGTAAGACCACGGTGGGTGGAAGAACACAGACTGAGCTTTCTCCAGGAATTTCAAGAGGCTGGAAAAAGATGCATTTGAGAAACGCTAATGCTGTGCTGAACTTGGATGAGGGGGGATCCAAATGCCCAGCCTTCCTCCTGCCCCGATGACAGGGCACCCTTAAGCTTAAGGCACCAAAGGAGATCCTCCCAGGACCTGGAGGGTCCTGCAATCACAGGGAGAGACCCTTGCTGTCTGCCGGGGAAATGTGACAGGCCAGTGTTATTACTGTTGGGGGTACATTAGAGACGGTGCTTCCAAATTTGCAAGTGCCCCGGGAAAGCCGTGAGGCTGTCCATCTGGGGGTTAGTAGAGCATGGGAGGCAATGCCTCCTGGCCCCTCCCTTGCATGGAGCAGCTGCAGGGGTGCAGGCTGGTGGGGGGAGGAAAAGAGGGAGGAAGGTGGGGCCGCTCAGCTCTGCCCAGCCCTGACATCCTGCTGGTGGCTCTCCCTGCTCACATTCTTCAAATGTGGGAAGTGCAGTCCTGGGGCAGAGGGCAGGGACTCAAGCTGCCGCAGGAGCAAGTGAAACCCTGGGAAGCTGCGCCTTGGGACGTCCACAGACCACTCCTGCGAGACCACTGGAGGGGCTCCTTCCACTGGCCGGATGGTCTCTCCCCAAGCTCCCTCAGGCCTCCCCACCCCGCTGGACCCTGACCCTGGCCCTAGCCTGGGATGCTTAGTGGAGTCTGACAGTTCCCTGGAGAGTGGGGCAGGATGGCCACCATGTGTCACTGTGGGCTGAACTATGCTGTGTGTCTCTGAGTGCTGGGCCAAAGGGACAGAGATGGCTACTGGCTTCGCCTCTCTGGGCCTGGAGGCGGGAGGGGGACAGGTGCCTGCAGCAGGGACTTGGGCTAAGTGCCAGAGGTGGGTGGGGGTGGACTTAGCTGGGAGCCAGGTTCCCTGGGAAAAGGGCAACCAGGACCTGCCCTTGTGGCCAGGATGAGAGGGCCAGAATCATGGTTGCCCAGGGAGGCTGAAGCCCCTTGAGGCGCAAGGTCTGGGGGTTCCTGCCTGGGGTCTGGGTAGCTCTGCTTGCGTAGAGCACTCTGGCTGAGGGTAGAGGACTGCTGCGCCTTACGCTCCGCACAACTGGTGTCAGGGACACAGGATATAGTCTTGGGGGGGAGTTGGGAGGAGGGACTTGGAAGGAGGAGGGTTCACTCTTCCAAGGCAGGGAGCCATCCTGAAGTTGCGGGGCAGGTTTGCACAGGGTTGGGCCTTGCAGGCCGCTGACCCCTAACCTAGCTCTGCCCATGACCTGACGCCCTGCTCCCCAGCTCTGGCAGGTCCTCCACCAAACCTCAGCCCCCTGGGCTCAGGCGCTCATTGCTCAGGACAGGGGCAGCTGAACTGCCCAACACCCCCAGGCCAGCTTCTCTTCTCTGAGGGCAGCAGGGATGGTGGGAGGTCCAGGGCCACTAAGTCCGTCACTGAACTGGAGGACACTTGGCCACCTCTGGGGCAGGGCCAGGCCTGACAGGGGCCTGAGGCCACAGAGACTCACCTCTCCCTGTCTTACTCTTCCCAGCAAGCCCCTGCCTAACCCGCACCCTTAGCCAGTCTCCAACCTTCCAGGGAAAAGAGGAGGGAACAGAGAAGAGGGCAGCTCTGAGGCCCCAGGACCAAACACTCAGAAGCTATGTGGGGCCTCTGACAAGTTATTTTAGCCCCCTGAGTCTTGGGGTTCCTCTCTGCACAGTGAGAACAGCTCATGCCTCCTGCTGCCTCCCAGTACGGCAGGTGGTTAGGGCCAAGGCTGGGCCAAGACGTACAGGTGGGGCTTGGTGCCACAGAGAGGAGGGGAGGGGCCTCCTGTCAGAGAGCAAAGTTGCCAGGCAGAGAGGGGCCCTGGTGGGGAAGGGAGGAGAGATGGAGGTGCTGGGGGAGCTCCTAAAGCCTCCCCAAAGTTAATGCAAGGAAATGGGGAGGGTGAGGGGAGGGAGAGCTGGGAAGCAGTCTGCCCCTGCTCACTGGTCTCAAATTCTGAGTAGCTAGTCCTGAATATCAAGTCTGCTGCCAGTCTTGGCTAGGAGTCTAGGGGCACACGGAGGGCTCTGTCCCAGAAGAGTCTGAAGCCATGTCCAGGCCTAGCTATTCTCTAGCTCCCTGGGCCTGGACACTCTGGTGAGACCCCTCCTAGGCGCCTCGCCCAGTCCAGCCGCAGTGCTGCTGAGAAGCGGTTGCTCCCACTCAGCAAGTGAGGACATGGCCTTCCAGAGAAATCAAAGTGCTGCACCAACCGCCGGCCAGTGAGGAGCAAGGCTGTGACAGCTGCAGGAGTGGGTGCTGGCTCCCGCCATGGTGGGGAGCAGTCTTCTTGAGGGGGACACGGCAAGGTCAGGGATCACCCCAAACTTGGGGATCACACAAAGCTTGCTCAATCCATGGACAACACACCCACAAGGGCCCTGACCCCTATGAACAAGTCTGGAAGCTGCACGGGCAGGAAGGGACCCAGACAGGTGGGAGAGGCAGAGGGACCCAGGAGACGGAGTGGGGGAAAGAGAGAAGGAAAAATGCAGCAGCCCCCGTGCGTGCCACATCAGGGACGGACGCTCTGAGTGACAGGAACAACATCTGTGTGATGCAGTGAGCGAGACACAGGGGTGTGGATGGGGCTGAGGGGCAGAGCTGCTGCAGCCACCACCCCAGAACAGTCGCACTCCTGGGCCGGCCACATCATGTCCTTACTGGCTCCTGTCACTCCCTCTCAGGGACGGTCCCAGTCCTTTTTCGGTGAAGCAATGCAGGGAGGGCCTGTTGTCCAGACACCCCACCCACCTTCTTCCCAGAGGTGCAGGGTAGGATGTTTGCCCATCTGGATTGTTCTATTTCCTCCCTATCCCCAATTCGTCCTGGTGTGCTGCTATCTGGCTCCACCCTGTTCTAGGGTCCTTCCCCTTATGCAAACTGCCATCCCCCAGACCCACTGTCACCCCATTTCCCTGCTCCCAGTTCTGGCTGAGATGTGCCAAGGGTGTGGCTGGGGGTGAGGGGCAGGGCACAGGCCCTCCAGAGTGTGCTGAAGGAGATTCAGGCCTAAATGAAAGAATTTCCAAATTCCCTCCACTGGGAAACTATCTTTCTCTATAAGAAGCCTGTTTTTGGAGCTGGTGCAGGTGGTCCTGAGTGTGAGTGCCGCTGAGCCTCAGTGCCAGGGGTGGGGGCTTCAGAGTGACAAGAGCAGCTGAAGCCGACGGGCCCTGGGGCCTGGGCCAGCCTTCCCTGCGCAAGGACACACTGCAATGAGGACGTGGGGTTCTAGAGTTTACATCCAGCTCTGCTTCTTTTTTCTTCCTCCCAATCTTTACTTGCGGCACAGATGACACACAGGAAAAGAAAAAAATATGGGTCAGGCACGGGGGCTCATGCCTGCAATCCTAACACTTTTGGAGGCCAAGGCAGGAGGACTCTTTGAGGCCAGGAGGTCGAGACCAGCCTGGGCAACATTATAGTGAGAGCCCATGTCTACAAAACACAGAAAAAGTAGCCAGGAGTGGT
Source organism: Perodicticus potto (assembly GCA_963574655.1). Lineage (NCBI taxonomy): Eukaryota > Metazoa > Chordata > Mammalia > Primates > Lorisidae > Perodicticus > Perodicticus potto. The sequence goes on from CAUYRH010141344.1 coordinate 19,228, forward strand.
GGCACACCTGTGGTCTCAGCTACTTGGGAGGCAGGAGGATCACCAAAACCTAGGAGTTTGAGACTGCAGTGAGCTATGACACCACTGCATCTAGCCCGGGCAACAGACTGAGACCTTGTCTCAAAAATAAATAAATAAATAAACAAATAAAAATAAGAGAGAGAGAGAAGGAAAAAGAATCATGGGCATTCGTACCACCTTAATCTTAACATCTGGCTCCCCACCTTCTCCTCCTGTCTTTGGGGAAGGGCCTATAGACTTTTACCCAGCTGGGTCATGGATGGTGACATTTTGCACCTGCTGCTGTAGCTCTCTCCTGCCAACACCCCTGCCCAGGCCTGACCTCAGGTCACTTGTCTCACATACCACGATCAACTTCACCCTCAAATGACAACAGCAGACCTTGACTGTCCTAAGAGCCTGGGTAGGGCAGGCCTGGCTCTGGCTCCTACAGCAGCCAGGGAGATGGAGTTAAACTGTAGCATACACTGGGCTGCGCTTTTCTGCTACCTAAGACTTCTAAGAGATTGCCCTTCACTCTTGGAAGGAAATGCACCCTCCAGCCCCTGGCCTGCAAGGTCTCATCCGGGTACCGATAGATGCCGGTCTCATCCCTGCCCTGTCTCTAATGCTGGCCAGCTCACCTGGCTGCAGCTACCAGGTCTCCCTGTACCTCAGGCTCCACACGTGCTCTTCCCTGTCCTACGATGCTATTCCCTCAGCCCTTGCCCAGCACTTCCAGTCCTTCTGTTTAAAGTGGCCCCCACATAGCTGTCCTCCCTGACCACCTGTCTGAAGTGGGTTCCATCATTAGCCTCTACCTCAGGGCCCAGGAGATGTGAGCCCCTGAGGACAGGGACCACATCTCTCACTCGAGGCTGCACCAAGGTGCCATCACAATGCCTGGCACATAGCAGGTGTCCAAGGAGTAAGGAAAGGTGTACTCGGGTGGGCGAAGGAAGACTGGATGGACAGAGGCCATCAGACACCTAAGCTCAAGGGCTCAGGACCTGGCCAAGGAGGTCTGGCCTCGGTCAGATGGAATGAGGAAGACCTGGTTTGCTGCCCAGTACCCGGAGCATGTGGGGACATGAAGTACCCAATGGGGCTGCCCCAGAGGCCTCAGCACTTGGGAGTCACTGGTTCCCACCAGCCTGTCCTTGCTGTGCTGGGGCAGGAGATACCACCAGGGAGGGGTTGCTTCCTACCGCTCAGCTGGCCAGCATCAGGGTGGCTCCCAAATCCTCTGCCAAGCAAGCAAAAGCCCTTCCAACATACCCGTGCCGGGTGCGCACACAGGGGGCAGTGTGCCCTGGCCTCCCCTCCCCTCCAGTCCTGCAGACCCCTGAGTCCTGCTCCCCTCAGGATTCCTCGGCCTTTGTTGGCCCCTGATGCTGCAGCCCAGGGACTCTTGAAGGAAGGCTGGCTGCAGGGCCAGGACCTCCAGAGGCCAGGAAGGTGAGGTGACAGGGGGCATGACCAGGGTGCTGTGAGCTCTGCCCAGCCAGTGGTGCCGTGTGCCTCCGACCTGGGCTCTCTGCCTCAGTGAGGTCTTATTCTGAACCTCTTCCAAGGACTGGAACCCACCCCACACCCCAAACCAGACTCCTCAATATTTGCCCCCTCCCCTCCTCCTCGGGCAACCCCAAGTCAGCAGAAGAGCTGGGCACTGCCCGCTCCTGGGCAGGAAGCCAACGGCAGGGAGGTCCAGGGCAGCAGGCTCCCAGCTCCATCAGATGGATACCTTGGAGCGAAGGCAGCATGAAATATTCATGTAGTAAATGGTGCAATTTTGTCTGCATTCAGCCAACTTCATGTATATTTCAGCGTATTATGAAATGATAATGTTGTGCAACAGAGGCAGTGAGACCAGGCGGGCCAGAGCACGGGGCGGGGGGGGGGGCGGCCTGGGAAATCTCAGGGCAATGACAAAGTGGGGTGGGGAGAAGGACCCCGAACCTTAACAGCAGAGATGGGGATAAACAACTCTGAACGGGGTGGGCCAGCAGGGATTCAGCCGCTCCCAGATGGGGTAGAGAGGCCGACAGGAGGGCTGTGGGCACCCCCAAGGGCTCCAGAATGTGGCAGGAAGCATCCAACTCCCGTGCCCACTTACACCTCTCCTGATTGCCACAGTGCTAGGGTTTCAGGCTGAGGCCTTGGTGCCGACTCAGCACTGGCTGCTTCTCGGGTACAGAGCAGCAGGGCCTCTGGGGGGACGTCGAGCTGGTTCTGCCAAAGAGACCCCAAAGGTAGACCCTCCCTATTCCCTCTGGGTCTACATCATTTGGTGGGGTTGTCCCCAATCCAAGCCTAGCTTCCTCTACCCAGCGAGTCGGATCTGGCCCCTGTTCTGCAGACTGACACACTTGGGGCCACTGGTGAAATGTCTCAGGAGGGAGGTGCACCTGCTGGGCTTCGCGGCATCTCTGGGTCTTGGACACAGAAAGGCCACCCAGGGAGGCATCTGTCTCCTGGGCCAAGAATGGGGTCTGTGCCATGGCTTCCCCTTTTCTCCATTCTTCATCCACCCTGACCCCAACGCTGGCTTCTCTGGACCAGCCTTCCTGGGATCCACACCAGAGGAAGAGCCCCTGGCTGGGAGGCACCCCCATTCTGAGGGACAGTGACCCCAGAGGCCTGGCAGCCCCATGTGCTGTAGCACCCTGCCTTGAGCTGATTGGGGTGGCGACTGGGTCTGCTTGGCCACCTTCTGCACGTCACTGTCAGGCAGGTCTAGGGCACTCCTGGGCAGCTAGCCCAGGGGTAGGCAAATGCAGCCCTTGGACCAATGTGGCTCACTGCTTGTTTGTATAAATAAAGTTTTATTGAACTCGGCTACACCATTCACTTACATATTGTCTGTGGCTGCGTTTGTGCTGCAGCATTATAGTTGAGTTACAGCAGAGATCGTGGGGCCTGCAAAGCCTAACGCAGGTACTGTCTGGTACAGAACATGTTTGCCAGTCCCTGAGCTAACAACAGGAAGGGTGAGCCAGGCTTGCTGGAACCTCACTGCAGATGGCAACTGGCCTTCTGTGGAGTTTAAGAGAAAACAGGGCACACTGGAGGGAGCAGGGACTCCGTGCCCTTGGCCGGCTGTGTCTGCCCCCACTGTGGTCCCTAGCAAACCACAGGGCCAGCTGTCTGGTCTGTAGCCTCCTTGGCAAGGGTGGCGGCCCCTCCCCTTCCACCTGTGTAGGCCAGGGAAGCCAGGGAGGGGCCGAAGGATGCTGGTTTTCTGGAAGGCCCCATTCTAATCAAGGACACCTTTCTGCTTTCTCCTTGTATCCAGGCTTGGGCTCAGCCCTTGCTCTCTTAGTTGCCCATCCCACATCCTCCTGTCTGTCTGTCCTCATGCTCTGCTTCTGCTCAGGCTGCTGAAGGTGGGCCCGTCAGCACCCGGGCACTATCCAGTCTGCAGCTGGCCCTAGTTGCTGGAGATCTGACCAGCTCCGGGCCAAGAGCCAGCAGCCATCCATCCACTCTGGCCCCAAGCCTCCCCCTTCTCCAGGCTCTGAGGCCACCAGAGGCCCACCTGCCATCCACTCATCCCCTGCACACAGACTGCCAGCCTCTCCCAGAGGGCCCAAGGAACCCGACCAGGCCCCTTGGGAGGGACCTGCTAAAAACAGCTGCCCCTGCCCGGGCACCAAATCAAGCTCCCAGGCAGTAAGAACTGGCCGGTGCCCTACAATGATGTCCAGCGCATCTGAGGAGCCAGTGGGTGGAGGCTGGGTCTCCTAATGGCTGAGATGTCCTGGGCTCTAAGCATGGCCCCCTCCCTCTCCCTAACAGCCTCCTCTGCAGAGGCTGGTTCAGGAACAACACTTCCCAGGACACAATGACCACCCTACCACTCCTGGAGAATGAGGGCAGCCGTGTTCTGTCCCATGTGGTGTACCACAGCCCTGGTGACCAAGAGCATCTCCATCCCTTGGCTGCCAGCCCAGCCCTGGACGGTTTCAATGACCTTTGCTGTTTATGGAGAGGTGTCAGGAGGAGGTGATCGGGCTCAGCTGGGGCCGGAAGGCCAGGGCAGCTGGCACTGCCACCATGATGGCTGAGCTGTGCCCGCAAACTCGTGTCAAAGTCCTGACTCCAGGATCTGAGGGCGTGTTTGGAGATAAGGCCTCTAAAAAGGTGATGGGGTTACACTGAGGTCACTGGGGTGGGCCCTGATCCAACCGGACCAGTGTCGTCATAAGAAGAGGAGATTATAACCAGGGCAGTGGCGAGAACCCGTCTGTACACAAAACAGAAAAAACAACCAGCTAGGTATTGTGGTGGGTGCCTGTAACTTCAGCTGTCCAGGAGGCTAAGGCAAGAGGATCACTTGACCTCAGGAGTGTGAGGCTGCTGTGAGCTATGATATCACTGTACTCCATCCTAAGTGATAAGAGACCCTGTCTCAAAAAAAAAAAGAAGAGGGAGTCGAGGACACAGGAGAAGACACATCTATAAACCAAGGAGAGAGGCCTTTGCGGAGCCAGCCTTGGCCGCACCCAAATCTTGGATCTCAGCCTCCAGCCTCCAGACTCTGAAGGGAGAAATGTCTGTCGGTCGAGCCGCTGAGTCTGTGGCAAACCAACACAGCCAGTCACCGGCATCCTGGGCCCCACACCTTGGGGCTAACAACCACAGGGGCTAACAACATTCCCGCCATGCGGGCTGTGGTCATGGCAAGGTAAGATGTGGAGGGCTGGGGACAGGCTTGTCTGTGCTCCCCATCCTCAGGGCTCTCGGCAGTCCCGAGGCTGGGAGGACTCGGCACCTCGCTGGCAGCCTCACCCCTGCCCAATCCCAGACACCCCACTGGAACCCCCAGGAACACAGCCCAGTGGAAGAGCAGCAGGTGTGACTGGCTCCCCACGGACTCGTGGAGATGAACAATGGGCCTGGGCTGGGCAGGGGCCAGGCTGCTGGCACAGCCCCTATTTTCATGATCACTGAGGGACCCGGAAAGGATCCCGACCTGCCCCAGCATCCCTAACTGGCTCCACAGGGCCTCTACCAGGGCTCCCAGATGGAGGCATACATGGCTTCAAGGGCACAAAGGAAGGGAGACCGTGTAGGGTGCCAGCAGGCTTAACCAACACTGCTTAAACACCTGCTGTATGCTAAGTTACTAAAGTAAGTCTGAAGGCCACGTGTGGCTCACACATGGGAACACCGAGCCCACCAGAGCACTAAGATGTGCAGCTGCTGAGGCCACATGGGGAGGCGGAGAGGGCGTCCCTAGTGCAGGAGGGCAGCGGAGTTTGGGTGCTTGTGGGAGTTGGGGGTTACCGGAGAGCTGTGCTGGGCGGCCGGGGCAACTTCTGGGTCAGTGCCCAGAATTGCTGAGGACTCAGAGAACAGAGCTGGGGGTAGCGGGCATCTGCTGAGGAAGACTGAGTGGCAGAAGTTGGGACAGAGAGTCCCCGGGGGAAAAAGCTGGCCCCCGGCCATTCTTCCTCACAATATGATAGAAAGTGAAATGACCCCACAGGGGTCTGCCCTGCCGGCTGCCCTGGCTCTCCACTCCGACTCGGCCCAAGCTGCCAAGTCCTCTTGGCACTCCTGATCACAGGGTGGGCTGGGCCCGTACGAGTCTGCAGTCACCTTCCGGAGCCCTCAGGTTTGTGTTTCGTTCCTTGTCACAGTGACATTTCCCCAGGAAAGTGCCAGCCTGGTCTCAGCTGAACCCAGGGTGCCGATCACCACCCACTCACATGCTTGGAGTGCACCTGGGCCGTGGGGACACAGCACAGAGATGGTGCCCACAGCTAGAGGCACTGACACACACGCTCAGAAACACATGTTCACATGCAACTGTCACACACGTGCCCACACCCAAATATAATGACACTCACTCTCCCCCTAAGGCTGCTGAAGGTGGTGAGGGTGGGGCGCCATGCCCAACCCCCTATAGGAAAAGAGTGGCCACAAAACAGCCATGGACACGTGCCTGTCCACACCATGCTTCTGTGTCCCAGAGCAGCCCCCACCCCTGGTAGCCCCCCACTGCCCTCCCTGAAGTGCTGAAAAAAAGAAGAGAACGGATATGGATCTGCTTGTGGCTTCCCTGACCCTGGAAGGGCCAGTGGGTAGCAAGTAGTTAAGTGTCCAGCTCCACCCCAGGGGATTCTCCTGAGAGCCTCAATTAGATGAAACTGGAGATTAGGGACATGGATATAGCTCAAGGCCTGGAGGAAAATTCACAAGTTACACCCTCCCAGATGTGGGGTGAGCTGGGCAGCCTGGAGCCAGGACTGAGCCCCAACATTCTGACACCGAAAGAGGGGCCTAGGTGCCAACAGAAGGTCAAGTACATGAACATGCAGTGGACAGCAGCTCAGCGTGGCCTCCTGCCTCACGCCACTGGGAGCATTAGGACGTGCCGCTGTGGTCTCTGCGTGTGGCCTCAGCAGTCCTGGAAGGCCCAGGCCCACGTTCTCACACCTGCCCGGTCCCCAGGCAAACTGGGCAGGAGCCAGAGTCTGCAGCTGTCTGTCCTGTCTGGTGTCCACCCCTGAGCTTTCCCTGGGGCCAGGCGTGGGCTCTCAGGGCACCCCCACATACCACCTGCCACCCCTTGAACAAACTCTCAGGCCAGAAGCACGGGACTCTGGATCACCTGTTCACTCATCCATGTGTGAGCCCCTCCTTGGGCAGGGCACAGGGTCAGCTGGAGCAACACCTGCAGGGTAAGACATCCACCTGGGCCTTGCCCTCCAGGACTTTTTGGTTTAGTTAGAAACAGCCTTTCTACGATACTCTGAAGCAGTGGCAGGACAGAGACTGTAGCTTAGTTGTGATAGGGACACTCAGGAGCGGTTCCTTGGGGGAGGTGGCTCAGAGAAACCTCAAGGGATGCGCTGGAGTGAGCCAAGTGGGGCCCAGCAGAAGTCAAGTCACAGAGGCAGGAAGCACAGATATCCCTAAAGTCCAGGGAGCAAGTCAGGTTGGAGGGAGAAGGCTGAAGAGCCCCAAGAAGACTGCCCTGAGCTCTGGTATACACCCTGGTCCCATCCCATCGTCTCTGCAGATGGGCTGTGCTGACCACCACCCTCCTGCAGCCCAACACCCCTTGGGGGCGTGTGGGGCTCAAGTCCCCTGTGTTTGTCCAGCTGTGACCCCCCCAACCACACCCACACTCGGGGGCACCGAGGCCTCTTGCCACATCAACTGCTGAAGGAAACTGGGCAGCCACGGGGGGGACCTTCAGTGGGCAGAGATGGGAAGAAACTCAGCACTGGACAGACTAGAAAACAGCTCCCAGTCTTCCTCTCCTGCCGCCCCTGTCAAGAACTGGGAACCGGAAAAAGGAGGACAAACCCAGGCGGATGTTTAAGCTCCCTTCTAACCTCCGGTCCCATTAAACCAGCGGCACAATCCCAGCTTCACCTTGCAGAGCCAGACATAATGGGACATTAGAACTGAATTGAATTTCCCTTTAATTACAATGGCCCACAGAAATGTTTAATTTGTATTGAGTTAATGTGGTTTTTCCCTCTCACAATCATGGGCTGCCTGCACACGTGTTCTTATCCTCTCGGACAGGGGTAGGGCGGGGCCCATCCTGCAGGGCCCTGACCTGGGAGGCGGGCGTCCCATTCCTGCCTGGCCCCGCCTCCCTGCCCACCTCTGGCCAAGCCCACTGCACAGAGGACGTCAGAGTGGTGTCACATGTCACACAGGGCACACATGCATGAACCATCCTAATAGGCAGGCAGGAGCATAATTTTTCCTCTAATTACATATTCAGCACTTCTGAGAAAATGAGATTTTAGTAATTCAATTGGACCGAGAAGCGGGGCTATAATAAAATGAAATTTGTAACAATCGTGCAGTTAAATTAGTTAAATGGAGAGGAAGGAGCTGTGGAAAATTGACCCTTCGATCTCCTAAGGACTAATCAGACATTTGAACTGAGTTGTGCTAACAAAGCCCTCGGGCGCTGTGGGTGGGGTGGGGTCTGCGGGCGACAGGTGAAGGAGGGGAGGGCAGGCAGAGAGCATGCTGAGAGAAGAGGGGTGACAGAGGACAGCTGGGGGAAGACACAGGGGCTGGAATGGAAAAAACCAACGGCCCAATTTTTGGACTAGGTGGTTCTCAAACTGCAGTTTTCAGAACATCCCTCAGTGCCATGTGGAGAGGGACAAAGTCACTGAGGAGACCCAAGTTTCTGTGCCAGAGACATCTTGGGGCTCTCTTGAGCACTGGCACCATAGGGCTGTCTGGGGCACAGAGGGTGACAGCTGGGCCAACGCTGTAGGGTTCCCCACCGGAGAAGTGCAAGCTGGGAAGAGAAAAGCAACTTCTCTGCCCGCTCAGGACGACATGGCCACCTCTGCCCTATCTCGGCTGGGAGCCTCTGATGACTGGACCTCAGCCACATACCCCCTCAGAGCCCGGGGTGGCATTCTGCCAAGCACTGAGCCCACCTGCACCTGCCCCGGGAAGGCAGCAGCTCGAGGCCTTTCTGGCTCAGACTTGTGTCCTATGGTGTCATGCAAGGTGTGGACACCAAGCCTCTGGGGGCCCAGAGACCAGGCTCTCAGGATGCTCTTCAGGCCAAGGCCCAGGCAGCTCCTGTATGTCTCTTTCTGTTTTGTGGAGGTGTCACTCGGGGGACATCCTACTCAGAAGCCCCCCCCCCAAATGGAAAGTCACTGGAATCTGAGAGTGGAGGGAAGGATTTGAATGAGAAGACGGTGGCCCCCCATGGCAGAGGCCTGGCTCATCCCCTACCTCTCCCAACATAGCACTGGGCTGTCAGCTGCCTGGGTGGGAAAGGCCCAGAGAGCCTCCCCCACCTACTCACCGCCTGGCAGACAGGCCCTACTGTCCCTGACCCTGCACCAGGGCCTGCCAGATGCAGCCCTGTCCTTCTGCACTCAACGCCTTCCTGCCCAGGTGCTGGCCTCAACCCTCAGGCCAGATGGCGGCTAGACGAGCCTGCTGGAACCCACCACACCGAAGCCTCCCCAGAGGGGTCCAGCTCTGAAGGTGGGTGGGCTGTAGCCCTGATCCTGCCCTGAAGCTTGGACACACAACACATTCTAGAACACCAGCAGGCGCAGCTTCCTGCTCCCCTCTGCCGGCAGGGCCGACCTCCACCCCTCAGCTCAGACTGAGGCAGCGGGAAATCAATAAGGAAGCAGGAGGTGTTGGCGTCAGGCGTCCTCCCATGTTGGGGCTCCGGGAAGGGCGGGATGGGCAGGCGTGGCTTAGGGGAGAGAAGGCCAGGAAGACCCTGAAGTCCCAGGCCCCCAGGGGGTTGGACATCTGGGCCAGAGGCTGTGGTGGAAAGGTACCATGGCAGGGAGGAGCGGCCTGTCCTGCAGAAGCTGGGTGTATGGTGACCAGGTCTGGGAAGAAGAGTCTCTGGATCCCTGTGTGCAGCCACACACTGAGCTTGAGGGGGTGGGGGCATCTTTGGTGTGGGCTCAAACACCCCAAGACACGGGTGTGGGGGCATCTTTGATCTGCAGAGGAACTGCATCGGAGACTGCAGAGTCTGTAACATGGGCGCAGGACAGGGGCTCCCCTGCCTGGCAAGACCCCTCCGGGGGCTAGGCAACATTGCACCCCCATCAGTCTCAGGAGGAGGTGCTGCATAATTATGGCGAATGGCAAACTTTGCCAAAGAGAATGATGCCACTAGCCCTCTGTGGGTCCTTGGCATTGGGTGCAGATACAGCGACTTACGGGATACTGGAGCAAGGCAAAGTGGCATGGACACTTTCGGTGGAGGCTGGGAGATGAGTTCCAGGCAGGGAAGCTGGGGGTCCAGGTGGCCCCCCTCTGAGCCTCATCTATCCAGGAGGAGCTAGATCTCTGATGCACTAGGAGCTAGATCTCTGATGAGCCTAGGCAGCTGACCAGGACTGGGAGGGCCAGAAGGGTCCAGCTTCAGGAGATGCAAGGGGAGCAGGTCTTAGGGCAGAGTGAAATGGGGGTGGGGGAGGTCTGGCTCCAACTTCTCCCTGCATCAGAATCGCCCATAGGCTCCCATGTCCCGCCATCTTTCCACTCTTGGTGTGGGAGCAGAACAGACTCACAGCACACCATCTGCTAAAGGAAGACCAGTCACACCCTGGCCTCCCCAGGGCCAGGAGGTGGCCTCTGTTCCTGAACAAACAAAGCTGGGCCAAGCCGAGGGGCAGGTGGAGTGGCTCAAGCTGGGCAGGGGCCTGTGGTGTGGGTGGGGGCATGGCACGGATGGGACAGACCCCTGCCCTCCTCTGCCCCTTGGGCTGGCTTCCACCTCCGGGCTGTAGCCAGCCATTCAAATATTTATCCTTGTTTTCACTTTCTGAAAGGGGAATGAAGAGAGAGCGATAGAAAGAGATGGAGAGAGGAGAAAAAAAATTAGAGTTTCTCATCTGAAAGTTAATTAGTCTAATTGGGTCTAATTAAGAGCCCCTCACAAATGAAGTGCTGGCTTCTCATTTCCTTGGGTTCTCATTTCACACCAAGCTCGGGAAAGCCTGGGAAGGCTCAGGGCCCCAGGGTGGTGGGGGTGGTGCATGGCCAGGTGCACAGTCCCGATTCCTCGGCTGCCAGGGCCACTTGGGGACTGCCACATCCCACTCAGCCTGGCCGAGGGCCCTGGCTCCCTCAGTGCAGGGGCTGCAGAGATACCAGAGCCCTGTTCAGTGGCCTGGGGGTTAGCACCCAGGGCATGGCCCCTGCAGGCTTCTAGAAGTTAGGTGAGGTCAGAGGTCACTAGGGGCTGAGTCCCATCCAGAACATCCAAAGAAACCTGAGGGTGGAAGTGTCTTGCCTGCAGCCAGGCTGGAAGCCAGGAACAAGTGGCATGATTGCTGAGGCCCTTCACTCTCCATTGCCCTGCTGGGCTTCCACACGTGCTGGCAGGCGAAGAATGTGACCCACGGGTTTACACACAGGGAAACTGAGGCCCAGGGAGATGGAGCAGATGCAGCGCAGATCTGTGCCCAGTGTGGAGCAGAGCTGTGGGTGGATCACCACACACTGGGCTGTGCCCACACCGTGCCTACCCTGCTTGTCCTTGGGTGGGCAGGCAGAGGCAGGGCCAAGCCCAGACCCGGAGGGAATGTGGGAGACACAGCTCCAAGCAGGCAGTGGGGAATGTGGCTCTTCTGTGCACCCCAGGGGCTCCCACCCAAGCACAACCACCCCGGGAGGGGCCACGGCAGGCCCACATGGGGGCCAGGGCAAGTGGAGGGGGGCCTGCAAGGAGCTGCCGGCCACCCGGGCTCCCATCGTAGACAGCAAAGCAGCAGCAGAAGTGGCTGGAGGGGCTGAGTTCTGAACCAAGATCAAAAGAATTAAGTAGGCTTAGCTCTGAGCTGCAAATGAAGGGGGGCCCCCGAGAGCCACCCATGGAGAGCCGAGGCTCAAGGAAGGAACAAGGGGGCCTCAGAAGGGTGCTGGTGGAGAGCAGATCCCTGGGGAAGGTGCAGGCCTCCCCAGTGTGCACAGGTTGGGGGCTCAGGAGCTTGGCCCCCACCACCTGCCTAGCTGAGGGAAGCCCCCAGCCTCTCGGAGCCCACTCACCGCTCCTGCCAGGGCAATCCCAAGCCAGGTCTGTGTGTGACCATTATACTGGGCCCCTCGGAGAATGACAATGAAGAGAAGCCACCAAGAAACATTTCAGTGACGAAAGTTCTAAGACTTGTCAGTGTGGAAAGTCGCATGGTTTATTTAAAGTGGGTTTTATGGTGGGCAAATTGTACCTCAACAAAACTGTTAAAAATAATGACAAGAGACTGGAGACCATGCCTTCTGGGAAACTAGAAACACCCTTACAGGAGGGACCACACACAAATGTACAGAGTCATGCTCCGGTGGTTCCTGCCATGACCACCTGGGCAAGGTGGACACTTCACCTGCCATCACAGACATATTTCACAAGGACAGCCCTCTCAGCTGCTCCCGGCCTCGGGTTTTCTCTCCTGTAAGACTGGGAGACACCGACAGGCTGGGCTGCGGGGAGACCCATGCAAGAGACTACCAGGTGCAGGGCCAGGTGAGTGCCCAGGCTCAGGGGATGCGGGGCACCCTTCACCCTGCCTGTCCCTGGGGTCCCTATCAGGCTCTGGGGTCCCCTCCTCTCTCTCTCTGGGGTCTCTATCAGGCTCAGGGGGTCCCCTCCTCTCTTTCTCTCTGGGGTCCCTATCAGGCTCTGGGGTCTCCTCCACTCTCTCTGGGGTCCCTATCAGGCTCTGGGGGTCTCCTCCTGCCTCTCTCTGGGGTTTCCATCAGACTCAGGGGGTCCCCTCCTCTCTCTCTGGGGTCTCTATCAGGCTCTGGGGTCCCCTCCTCTCTCTCTGGGGTCCCTATCAGGCTCTGGGGGTTCCCTCCTCCCTCTCTCTGGGGTCTCTATCAGGCTCTGGGGGTCTCCTCCTGCCTCTCTCTGGGGTCTCCTTTAGGGTCTGTGGGTCCCCTCCTCCCTCTCTCTGGGGTCTCCAGCAGGCTCTGCACTCCTTCGAGTCCAGCACTGTCCAGTAAGACACTGGCCTGAAGGTGTGTGGGGGCCTATGGGGCACAGGTGCACACTGGCTCTGGGGAGGTTGAGCAGCCCCCTCCCAGCCTCCTGCAGGTCTTGGCAGCAACTCTGAGCCCCAATTTACAGATGAGAAACCAGGCGCATAGGCCTAAGACTTCTGGTCTCTCACTCTTCATGCTCACGGCTGGCCTGGGTCTGCTGCACCCCCAGGGAAGGGATGTTTGGAGGTCCCTGTACAGCTGCCCCTGTCGTGTCCGGATTCCTTGCTCTGGATTCTCCCCGTGAGCCCTGGGCAGTACAGAGCTCGCCAGAGGCTCCATCGATTTCCAAGGAGAGCAGAGGGAAGCAGCACCCCCATCCCTGCCCAGGTGAGAGCTCATCCCTCTCTCTCTAGTTGCAGAGGGCGGGGACCCTGGCTGGAGTCAGTCACGAGGTGAGGGTGGAGGGGGTGAGACAGCTGGGCTGGGTGCAGAGACTGAGGAAGCGCTGAGGGCTCTGGATGCCCAAGCCCTTGTGGATGTCCAGCCCTGGGGGGCACAGCTGAGTCCTGGGAGGCGTGGGGGCAGTGAGCATTTGGCCAGTGCCTGCAAATTACACTTTCAACCTTAAATTAAAATGAATCCCTGTCATCAACTTGTGAATAGCACAATTACATTGCATTTGCTTGAGTGTGGGCTTAAATTGTTAATTTGCCAAATGGAAATATTTAAGATAAACTACACATTTTGTGACCTTATTTTAGCAATTTCTTTTTTTGATTTGATATGTCTGGAGCTCGTGGGAACAGGCGAGGCCAGTGTCCTCTGGGGCTGACCCTGCTATGGGCCTGGGGTTGGCCACTGTGGCTGTTCTGTCACCTATCCTTTGCTGGCCCATGAGGAAACTGAGGCTCTGGGAGGTGAGGGGTCACCCAGCAGGTGTGGAAGCCCCATCTTTGTGCTTCCCAAAACCCTGCTAGTTTTTGCCGCTCACCCTGATGACTGCTCTGAGGAGACAGGACTTCCCAGCCACGAAGGGCTGTGGCCTCTCCCTGGGTGGCCTCCTCCATCAGCTGGCATGTTTGGGAACATCACCCATCCTCTCTGCTTGCCCTGTCCTCTTGGGGCCTAGCCCTGAGTCACACAGGCACTGTGGGCATACCCCTGCGGTGGGCAGGCAAGCCAGCCTGGAGCCAGGCTTAGTGTTCAGCGACATCTCGGCTGCGGCCTCAGACATGTGGCCATAATGCATGTGTGTCACCCTTAGGAAACACATTGACTGCACCAAACACAAACTCACTGCTGGGCCCAGAGACCTTCAAAACGGCCTCCTAGGTGCCCGTCCAGCTTCCAGCAAAGGGCCGGTCCATGGAGACCGCGTGAGTCTCACAGAGGGCCCAGGGTGGTCAGACTCCTAGCTTGTCACTGGGCTTTTCTTTTCACACACTACTGGGGGTAGGGCCAGGCTTGGACAAACTGGCATGTGCAGGAGCCACCCCCCTACTCCCAGGCCCCTCACCTATCATGGGCAGGATGGGCTGGCAAACTCCCATGAGCCCCTCTAAGAGCCACCCCAGTGCTAACTCTCCAGATCACACACAGCCCAGGATGGAGAAGCCCCCCTGCCGCCCGGGTCTGCAGCCCCTCGATGCAGACACTTTCCTGCTGAGGAAGCCCTGCACGTGGGCCCTCAAGCAACCTGGACGCGGCACAAGCGCCACCCCACTGTGTGATCCATGACACGAGACACCCAGAGTGGGCAGTCCAGCAGATAGAGGCTGGGATGGGAGAACGGGCCCCGTGCAGGGTGCCGGGCTTCCGGCTGGCGCAGTGGTTCAGGAGCTAGATGGGGGGCTGGCTGCCCAACTCTGTGAACATACTAGAAACCATGGAGTTGTGCGCTTCACAGGGTGAATTCCAGAATGTGAAAATTAGACATTAATAAACTCCCACAGATACGAATTATTGAAAGGAAAGGAAGAGAGAAGGAAGGTGAGGACAGACCAAAGGTGGGACAATGCCCCGGCCTGCTGCTCCCTCCCATCGAGAAATCCCTGTCCTGTGAGCCTCAGGGTGAACTGTCCTGGTCCTCGTCACTGGTGGCCCCTCAGCTGCTTCCCTGCTGGGCCCGGTGGGTGTGCAGGGGGTGGCCCACGGTGGGAGGGGGCTGGAAATGATGGCGGGTAGGAGAAACCAGCATGTTCCACTCCCCAGGCTGCCAATGGGGTGAAGGCAGGGGTCTCCACCAGGGATGGAGTGTGTGTGTGGGGCAGCAGCCCTTCTAAACAGCTTAGTAATTGTCAGCAAAGGTCTCCTGAGCAAGGGGGACGTGAGCAGTCTGGGAGGAGGTGAGGCCAGTTAGGCAAACGTACCCCACACTGTGTCAGCTGGCCCTGCCGGACTGTACTCCCCTGACCCCAGAACACACTTGCAGAGAGACCACCTGCCCCACACGCCTGCAATACACCTCCCTGGCCAGGGATTTGGAACATCGGGGCTGCAGTGTGGGGAGCCACCACCTCCCTGGGAGCAGGGGGTTAAGAATCCCAGCTTTCCTCAGCCCACCTACCTTGCAAATTAGCTTTGGAGCACATCAATGTTGGAGCAGCAGGGCTCAGGCTGGGCATGCACACAGAACTAGAGAGAAGGGGCCAGACTTCCAGAAGGCAGGGCCAGGTGTTCACTCCTGCTTGGGGCACTGGCTCCAGTCCAGCCCCAACAGGCCAGAGAGGAGCCTGGAGGCGGGAGCAGGACCTGACAGCCCTCCCAGGAGCCTGCATCTCAGCTGGGCACTCAACACCTGGGCTGGTGTAGGGGAGGTCTCTCCATCCACCGGGGAGCCAGGGACCCCCGGGCTCAAGAGGGCCAGAGTGTGAGACCGGGGTCAGTCCAGGGCAGAGCACCCTGCCCATCACCCATCAGCAGTACTCTCAAGCCAGAAACCACTGATTCCACGCCACAGTCATCATTATAGGTCCCAGGTACACTTCTACTATATCTTCCCTGCCTACCCTCCTTATCCCTCTACTGTCCCTGGGTTAGGTCTACCTGTGACGTGCCCACACCTCTGTCCTGCTCTACACCTTTCCAGCCCCTCCTTTTCCATCTCCAACGAATCTTCTTACCTCTAGATCTGATATCTTGTCACCCCTGCTCAAAGACCTTCCATGAATCCTTATCACCTACTAAGAAAAGGCAAAATTTCTCAGCCTGGAGACCCTGAAAACAGCCTAGCTGTTGTAGCCCGGGCATCAGGCGACCCAAGAACCACCCTGAGTCCGTGAAACTCTTTCTGTCTCCATAAACAGCAGCTTCCATGAGGATGGTCCTGTCCACAGGCCAGCTGCTCTGGGTCTCAGCCCCTCCACACCCAGGGCAGAGCCCAGCCCCTCTGACGCTTGCCCAGACCCCTGGATGGAGCTGAGCCTCACTCCTTCCAGATCTGTCCACTTCGGCAGCGCCAGTCCCACATGGCTGCTGAGCACTTGGGGTGGGCTGTGAGTGAAATGCACCGTGGGGATTTCAAAGATTTAGCATTGAGAGAGAATGCCAGGTATCTCAATCGCACGCATATTGATTAAACATTGCAATGAAAACACTTTGGATTGGGCTAAGTAAAAGACATCGTTAACACAAACTTCATCTGCTGCTTTTTACCTTTGTAGACACAGCTCCCAGGAACCTCAGCGCTACACACGGATCCTTTGTTTCTTAGGCCAGGGATTGGCAAACTTTTTCTAGAAAGGGCCAGAGAGCAAATATTTTGAGCTTTGCTGGCCATATGGTCCCTGCTGTGACTGCTCAATTCTGCTGCTGCTGCCGCGCAAAAGCTGCCACAGACAAGGCAAAAACAAATGAGCGTGGCCACGTTCCAAAAAAACTTTAAATAATAAAATAAAAACAGACAGTGGGACAGATTTGTTCCACTGACCCTTGCTGTAAATCTCTGGTTTCCAGACTTTTAAACAGCATCTAGTTAGTAGAATTTAATTTAAAACAAGGGTGGGGGGGAGAGACCCATTATCATTGCCAACCTTTTGTTTTACTGAACAAGGACTTTAAAAAAGTGAACGATGGGTATCACTCTCCCTGCACTAAAATGGGCATTTCAACACAGGAAGGACATAGATTTATCTTTAGGAGAACGACGACAGTGTTATTCTGGTTTTGCTCACTTTGCGGTGGATAGTGACGATGCCGTCACAGACAGCCTGCAGATGGGACCTGATGGTCTGGTCTGAGGCCTGTAGCCATGGGAGGGATCTCAGAGGATGCCTCATCTGAGCCCCTGGAGGAACCCCTAGCTTTGGGGCAAGGGGGGCCCCCACTGGATGCTGATTCCAACAGAGGGGGTCAGGGGAGCTCAGCCATCTGCACTTCTAGCTGGGTCTCAGAGCCTCGAGGCCCTAGAGTTGTTTTGTCTAACAGAAGGGCCCAGATCTGTCCGGCGCAGTTCACCATGCGTCCACATGACCAAGGCACTGGACCCTTGGCTAGTCTGAACAGTGATGCGCAGTTTGTGTAACGTCTACACCCGACTCCAAAGACTGAGCACAAACACAGGAGTGGGCGCTGTCTCCTTACTGACTTGACTCCTGCTGGTCATTTTGGGGGATGATAAAATTGGGATATGCTGGTGTAAATAAAATGTATTATTAAAATTCATTTCACCTGCTTCCTTCCCCCTTTTTAAAATAGCTGACAAGGAATGTCTGTGGGACGGCATTGCTATGGAGCCTCTGAGAGCCAGGCAGCCTCAGTTGAATTCCACTGGTGACGGGGAGCTTACCACCTCTCAAGACTACCACTGCTACAGGGGATTACCACCAGAAACATCTTTTGAGATTTTTCTTTAAAACTATGCCGTTCCCAGCCTCTGTCCTGGGCTGCCTGGTGACGCCGGCAGGAAGGCCCCTTCTCTCTTAGGTGCCAACCTGCAGACTTGTGAGGACAGTCTACTGAGGTCCCTGTCAAAAGCCCCTGAGACCACAGTGGTCCTCCTAGTCATCTTCCCTAACATGCTATGGTCTGGCAGTTCTAATACACTTGCTCTCTGCATGGTGCTCAACTCCCCCAGTGACCTGGGACACCGGTCTAGGTGGCACTGACCTGGTCGTTTAGTGACAAGGGAAGGAGGCCGGGGAGGAGAGTCCAGCCAGGCAGAGCTGTGATCAGACCTTGCACCTCTCTGTTTTCTGACCCAGGCCTTGTCCCCCTGCCTCACCGGGCACCTTGAGATGTGTTCGTTTTTCACGCCATCTGCCTTCCAAAGCAATGGGTTCTGTGCAGGTCATCTTTACATTCCCCCCCACTCCGTGAGTGTGCACAGCTTGGCACACAGGAAGCTGAAGCTGAACTGCCGGGGGCATCTTGGGGGGCCGATGACATTTTAGTTACCCTGGACTGCAGGGCCATCGGCAGAGCAGCAGAGTGTCCGCTCATCACATCTGTATTTCTTTGGCTTCCTTTTGGTTCCCCTTTAATTTCCTAGTCCAGTTCCTTCTTAAAGAAGGAATCCCATTCAGTCATGTACACCAGGAGCACAGAGAAGGCGAGGACAGCCCCAACCCAGGAGGGGGGTTGTGAGTGGAAGTGGTGGGGCCCAGAAAAATCTCCAAGGTGGAATACCTGGTAACTGGTTTCCTGGGAGCAGGGCCCCAAGTCTCCACCATCATGAGGCTCTCCCCTGCCCTGGACAACATGTGACCACACACACGCACCTGTCCCCTCTCCAGCTCGGGGCCCAGCATAGCCAGGTGAAGGTGACATTTTTCTTAATGAGACTAAGGCCTGGGAGCAGGTGACCCAGGGGTAGCAGGACTGAGTGTGGTCTGACAAGGTAGGGCCATTAATACCATAAAATGCACCTTCCCCTAGGACACCCCCCTGCTCCAGCTGCTGCTGGCTGGACCCACCCAGGGCTCTCTCTGCACTGCCCCAGCCTGTGGCCTCCCCAGGCACGCCTTGTGTCCACCTGCCCCTTCCCGCATCCTTCTCACTGCAACTAGCCAGTTTTTTTGCCTCTCTGAAAACTCTCTGCATCCCCCCTTCCCCATGAGCATGAGCACTCCTCAAGGGTAGGGATGCCCTGAGCCCAGGTCTGTCACTCAGGATGGGCAGTCCTGGTGTTATTGAACGACGGACGGACGGCTGAATGGCACTCTGGCACTGTGATGCCACCTGCCCTGAGCACCTGCCTCGAGTCCACCGGTGTTCTCACCCTTCAGGTGAGGAAGCAACAACTCTGAGGGAACGGGAGCTTGCTCTGCACCAGAGAGACCCAGGACAGTTGACCCCACCCCCACTGGGAGTCCCCTGCCATAATGGTTTCAGGTGGACACTGCAGGGCCTGTGGCCTTCCCAGCCTGGTGTGGGAATGACTCCCCCAAAGTCTCCCGTGTGACTCTTGGGGTTCTCTCCCAGGGTGTACTGGCTAGAGGGGTGGGATGAAGCAGCCTCCTTCCTGTCCCAAGGCAATCCAGGGACCAGGACATATGCCACCTGGAGTGACCTGGCTCCCCACTGCTCCCAAGACACTTGGGTCAGATGCTCCGAGCTGACTCACCGAAGCATAGACATGGGCACACCAGAGATGCCGCCTCTCAGGGTGGTGCCTCTGAGGGTGACTGAATGGCTGGATGGGGAGGCCCGGTGGGTGGGGAGCACGCCTGGGTGGGGGGAGCAGGCAAGAGCCTCTGCCCCCTAAAGGCTCTCTGGAGGGATGATACAAAGCCTTGCCTGAGGGGCCTGGCCACAGGCCATCCGGCTGCCCTCTGACCGCCCCAGGGGGCTCTGGACGTGTCCTCATGACCAGGGGGCTGCTGCCCTGGGATCAGTTTCGGTGCTTGAGCTTGTCTCCGAGCCCTAGGAAGGGCAGGACAGGGGTCTTCTATCCATGACTCTGAAGCCAGGGCCTAGGGCCCAACACCTATATGCTCAGTGAATAATTCATGGCAGGCTGACCTCTGGGGCTGCTGACACCCCTCTTCAGCTTCTCAGGAAAATCCCAGGCCTGCGGCATCATCCTGGGATATGAAGACCCAGGAGGTCCTGGCCTGGTGGGGATGGCACTTGCTCCCACTGCCTCTGTGTGGTCACTGCAGCTGGTGGGGAGGGCTGGCTGGCACCAGGGCTGGCCCAGAGTGCCCTGGAGCAGCAGCTGGGCAGAACGGCCCCAGGCTTCCCGCCCAGGCCCCAGCCCGGCCCTACTGGGTCTTCTTCTCCTTCCAGAGCTTGACTTGTGCCCTGAAGGGCCCCTGTCTCCAAGGATCAAACTCGGTCTGTGCTCGTAACACAGAAAGTCAGAGTCAGGCCTACTAGCCTCAATAAATGCAATTTATCCCACAGGTGCGACTGCTGACGGAACCTGGTGATCATGTGGTGGATGGGTTGGCTAGAGGAGGTTTCGGGGGTCGGGTCAGGGGGTGTGTGGGCCTCAGAGCCCAGGAAAGAGGCAGGCTGCAATCTTATGGGGAGCAGCCTGAAGGGGAGAAGCAAAGAGAAAATGAACCCGGGAGAGAGGAGGGAAACTACGCAGGGAGTGGAGGGAAACAAAGAGAGGGAGAGGCTTAAAGGCATGGAAAATTCTAGGGCAATGAGTGGTTTGAAGGCAGGAGAAAAGGGGAGAAGAGCAGCAGACGCTCCAAGAGAGAGGATGACGGCCTTTGGTCACTTTTACAGGTGCTCCAGCCACCGCCCTGTGTGATGCCCGCCCCTGACCTGCAGATCACACCAGGCCCCTGGGTCCCACACCCGCCCAGGGGACGTCTGCCCCAGCTCTGGCGCCACGCCGGCCTGGCTGGGGCTGGGTGGGTGCCAGGTTTGCAAGCACCTCCCCGGAGCTGGCCAGAGGCCACCGCCAACCTCCTCCTCTCGCCAGCTCCCACTCCCAGTCCTGCCGGAACCTGATATTCTGCTTCGAGCCGCCTTTGGGCTGCTGTCCCCAGGACCAGAGGACAGGAGACAGAAAGGCATGTGGGCTGGGATCTCGGCCTCCGCCTCCTCCAAGGACAGCCGCCGTCTGCGCTTCCCAAGTTGTGCAGTTCAGTGTCTGCCCCGCGGTGCCATGGTGGAGAGGGAAGGCTGCGGGCAGGTTCTCTGCATGGCCACAGCATTCTTTCTTGCCCCCTGGTAACCTCCCAGCACACCAACTGGCAGTCGGCCTAGCCCCCCTGCCAGCCAAACCTGCTCCTCTGGCCCGCACCAGCTGGACAGCCGGGGAGGACACTGGCACCGCTGACACTGCCCACCGAAGCTGCATCCTAGGGCGGGTTGCGTCAGGGGGAGCCTTGTCTGTGTCTATCCCTGAGCCTTGGTGCAGGGGAGTGAACATTTCACTACCGATTCCAGGGGCCCAGTGCATTATTTGAATCCAGCACACTCGGCCATGATCAGGGGGGTTTTGCAGCTTCTTTAAAGGTACTGGAAAATCCTATAGATCCTGTTCTGTGCAGAGTCAGTTGCTCCCCACCACGAGGGCCACCCCACACCCTGGTCCTCTCCAGACTCTAAGACACCGAGACGTACTGATTTGGGCTCAGAATGAGGGAGGAGCCCCAGTCTCTGGGCAGATTTCCCCCAGGGAATGCAGAGGTCTCTGGCTGCCCGCCCCACACAGCCTTCACGATCTGCCACGTCGAAATACCATCATGCTACTCCCCTGCCCAGCTGCCTGAGACTGTGCCCAGGGTGGGGCTCTCTCCTTGGCCATTGCTCCCCTGCTCCTACGGGATCCTTCCACCCTGTTGTGACCACCATCCATATTTATCCTTTATCCAGCCAGATAAAGCACCATGCTCAGCCACTCACCCTGCGGGACAAGTTATTACACTCAGGCGTCCGAGACAGACCCCTTCTGCTCTTCCCAATTCCAAGGGCATCTCCTACACCTTGCTGGGTGTCAGGATGCTAGGAGACCCAGGCTAAAGCTCCGCAGGGAAGCCACGAAAGAAGAGAAGCCTTGAGAAGGCTGCAGCTGATGCAGTTTTTCTGAAAGTGGATGGAAGGGACCCTACTTCTCCAATCTTTGTTATTCATGAGAACATGAGACAGGCTCGAGCCCCAACCCTGGAGCCAGCAGCCTGGGCTGGACGCTGGGCTCTGCCCCTCTGCAGCAGCACAGTTAGCACATTACTCAATGGTCCTGTGGCTCAGTTTCCTTATCTGTAAGATGTGCACATGTGCGCAGAGAGCAGATTCCAGAACAAACGCCAGCCACCATGGAACAAAAACTGGGGAAGAACCTGCAAGTGTAGCTGGGTTGTTTTAGTAATAAAAGCAAAGTGGTTTCTCCTGCAGAGATGGACCCTCCAGGCATAGGAGGCTGAGACAAAGTGTGACCCGCCTGGCCAACTACTTGTCTGGTTAAATTCTCCAGGTCAAAGGGTAATTTGGGGGGTGTGGCTCTGGCCAATGGACCAGACCTGGACAGTGATGGACTTCCAAAGATGCAGTTGGACAAACTGCCAGTCTGCGCCTTTCCCCTCCCTGCTGGCTGTGGGCTACTCGCCAGCACCCTGGCGGTCCCATGAACGAGTGTGTCTCAGACAGGGCTCCTGGAATCACACCTAGTCTACCAGTGACACGCCAATGGCCCAGGGAAAGGACTAAACGCCGGGAGTGCACACGAGGTGCAAGAGGCAGGCTCTGTCTGCCACAGTAATTAATCCTTATTGCAGATTTCCGTTATTAGCAGTCTCCTTACCTCAGAGCAGATTATTAATAAGAGCAGTGCTCCCTAACAAATCTCAGAACAGACCCCGGAGTCCCCAGGCTGCTCCACAGAAGCAACCCACTCGGCATCATGAAGCTGCACGAACACGCCACGCTCTCCATGGAAACTTCCTGTGATCGGCAACGTTTACTGTGCAGCGGAGACTACCTGGGATTTGGCTTGACTACGCACATGAAGACAGAGGAGTCCACGGAACTCACGATCCCCCACACCTCGAGGCCAGGGGTCCGCCAACTTTCCAGGCAGGCAGCCCTGTCTCTAGCCCCCCGCCCCAGAATGTGCCTTCTATATGCTAAAGTACTCACGTGTCTCCCCCAGAGCCACGTACCTTCACAATGCTGGAATGATAAGATGCTCTTTTATAGGACACTGCAGTTTAATAATAAAGTAATTACTGTGACAAAATTCCATTTTGTGAGCTTGGGGCTTTTTTTCTCCCATGCACTAAAACTTGCCTCCACTGGGTCTCAGAGAAGGGCCTCCTAGGGAATCTGGGGATCGTCTGGATTTTCAGACAAGGCCCTTCTTGCCCTGAAAGGTGCCTAGTATCAGCTCTGCCCCTCGCTGGCCATAATGCACCAGGGACAACAGCTTCAGGACTCCCAGAAGAGGCCATACATGGGGGAGCCATGCCCTGAGCTTCCCTGCAAGGAACAAGGCTGGGGCCTGACCGGGGTCGGGGTTGGGAGGGGCCAGCGGTGGGCAGGGATGGAAGGGGTAGAAGGCCTGAAAGGGGTGAGGCAGGTCCAGGAGTGCTTCTCGTGAACTCTTAACAAGTGACAGAGCCCAAACCACCACTGCCATGTGTCAGGTAGCCTTGAGTCATCCCACAGATGGTTAAGAGCTCTGAGAAATACCACCATCGCTGCTGAGAGAGGGGCTGGCAGGGGAGGGGGGCATCTGATGATAAGCACCTCTAACTAATTACAGAACTGTGTGTCTTAAAAGGGACATGGCCCCATCCCCAGCCTACTCAGGGTTGTGCCCATCCCAGCAGAAAAACGTTAATGATGCTTTCGTAGCAATCGGAATTTGGTGGGTTGAGGTTTTAGTTTCTAATTTCCAGTTCAGAAGACTACAGGTTCAGAGAGCCTGCCTGTTTAAATGCTGCATCTCAATGCGTCTCTTGTCTTGCTTGATTTCACGTCTTTTGCTCCTGTTCTTATTATCAAATGTGCTGTTGCGAGTGAATATACAGCCTGCATGTGGCACCGTGGCAGCCGGCCTGCAGCCCCCGCCTGGGAGGTTGGAAGACAGGTAGGTTCACATTTCTGGAGGCCTGGCCAGGTACACCCAGCCCTCCTCCTGTGGCCTCCACCTCCAGGGGATGCCGTAGGCTCTGTCTCACTCCATAGGTGGTTTGGGACAAGCCTGGGACCTGAACTTAATGTCATTATCTATCTTATAATGGTCCTGGACCACCAGACCCGTGTGCGCTCCCATAAAAACAGGCATGAACAAATAGCCAGGAAATGACAGCATTCTAGACCTTTCCATGGCCCGCTGAGACACATGATGGCCACCCCTGCAGAAAGGCTGCAGACAAGGGAAGGAAACCGGATGCTTCTGAGCCTGGTGCAATGGGCACGCACTGCTGTCCTGGATGCAACTGGGATGGGCACTGCTCGTTCGAAAGTCCTTTTTTGCCTTCCTGCTATTCCTACAAAAAAGCTGACGAATGTCACC
Organism: Perodicticus potto; assembly: GCA_963574655.1. NCBI lineage: Eukaryota > Metazoa > Chordata > Mammalia > Primates > Lorisidae > Perodicticus > Perodicticus potto. Next base: position 43,106 of record CAUYRH010141344.1, read on the forward strand.
CGTCAAGGCTGCATTCATCTACCCCTGGAAAAATCAGGGTGTCTTATCCACAGGCCATGTTGGTGGATTCACCCCAAATTTGAATGTTGGTCTGACTTCATCAAAACAGTACTGATGTGTGTCTGCCCCTGTTCAGATGTTTGCCCCTCCTTCACCTCAACTCAGTCCGGGAGGATTATGTATCTGAGGAAGACACTAAGGGTCAGGGTGGTAAAGTAACTTGCCTAAGACAACACAACCGTAAGTCATAGACTAGTCTCCAGCCCAGGACTCCAATTCTAAGCTCTCCACTCTGCTCATAGAGCCCAGAGATTGTCTGAATTACACATCCACAGGCCCCGCCCTGAGACCCCCAGTGATTCCTGAGCTCACAGGAGTTCGGGAGGGGCTGGATTGCAGACCTCTAAGCCCCACTCAAAGATGATAAGAAATAGTTCAAGCCGGCAACAGTCTGGGCTTGAATAACCTGCCTATAGATCTGAAGATTCCCCCCACCAATGGCTCTTGAGCTGTGTCCCAGAGTCCTCCGTCTCCCTGTGTCACAGGTGGTCCTAGGCAAGTGTGGCCAAGGGCTGCTCAATGCCACTAGCCATCACCCTCTGCTCCTGACCGCCATGCAGTCCTCTGTAGCTTCTGCAGCAGCTGCTGTGTTTGGCAACCCCCACTGCATGGAGCCTTGTAAGGGGTGCCCAGCGGCTCAGGGGCTGGCTGTCCTGGTGCAGCTCTGAGGACCATTGCGGCCTGCTGTGCCCACCACTCCTGAACCACCTTCTATGGCTCCCTGGAGAGCCCAGGGGGCACAAGCAGACAGGAACCCAGTACCCAAAGGCCCAGCTCCACCTGGAGCCTGGTACTGTGTCCAAGAAACACACACACCTCTCTCCATTCCTCCTTCATGAACTGGTGGTGTTGGGGTGGGGGACATCTTCACTAGACTGGCCTGGCCTGATATCTGCCTCAAGGTGGGCACTCCATACCCTCTGTCATCTCCACACCGAGCCCAGGGTGCAGACCCAGTCCTAGGGGAGCCAGCCCACTGGGCCAGGCAGGCCCCGGGAAGCTTTCACAGCCCCCCCCCGGGTTCACCCTGCAGGCCTGAGCAGGGGGTAAGGGTGTGAACTGAAGAAAAGGAGCTGCTACAGCGTTGGGAGGGAGGGCAGGCCAGAGTGGGTGAAGCCAGGGTACTGCAGCCCCAGCTGGTTCGGCCACGCTGGTGCAGCAGCCAGGGGAGGCCGAGGAGCCCCGGTCCAGGGAGTGTTTTTCTGCCCCCAGGGCAGGCCTGGGACGGCAAAGATTCCGCATTTGGGTGGGAGCTCAGGACCCCCGCTCCCCTCCCCCGCGCGCAGCCAGCGAACCAGGCGGCTGCTGCTCTGTGCGCACCTCCTATGGGGCATCCGGGCAATGGGGGCTTGGAGTCTCTCGGGGTTCCTGCTTCCCCAACTCGTCAGCCGGAGCTTCCTGCGCGACCCCACAGATGGCAAAAGTCTAGCTCCAGCCCCTTCCCGGCCCGGAGCGCCCAGGCCTTCCTTGCCAGGCGGGTGGCCCGCCTCCCCCCAGGCCCAGCACGCAGTCTGCGCTGCAGCAGAGCTCAGCGCCCCCGCCGCCGCCTCCATGAGGCGCCTGGGCTTTCCCAACGCGGCCAGGTAAGGGCCCAGATCCCCATCCCCGCGTCCCCAGACGCCCAGAGAGAAGTTCCCTAAAGTGACCCAGGCGCCAAGAACCCCCATCCTCTCCCCTCGGGCTTCCCCCGAGACTCCGTCCGCCGCCCCCTCCCGCGCCTTCGGAAAAGTTGCTAGCGACGCCCCAAACTCCGGCCCACCCCCGCCGGCGGCCAGCGCGCCCCAGCGCCCCCGCGCTCGCCCGACGCCCAGGGGCGCAGTCACCCCAGCCCGGGCGCCATGACGCGGGGAGCGCAGCGGGGCCACCGGCGCCGGCGCGGGGGCAGCCGAGCGCCGGGCGTGGGCATCGGCGTGGGGCGCACGTGCGCGGGGCCGGGGGCGCTTACCTGTTGGAGGTAGAGGAAGGCGGGCGGGCAGGGCACGGAGTGCGGGAGCATGCTGCCCGAGTTGGACAGCAGGAGGCAGCCCGAGTTCGCCATGGAGCACAGCATGGGGCGGCAGGGGGGCGCCCCGCGGCCGGCGTTGGCTCTGCGCTCGCTGCGTCCCTCGGTGTGTGCGCGCGCCCTGCCTCCCGGGCGCCCTCCCTGTCTCTCTCCTCCTCCTCCGGCCTCCCCTCCCCCTCGTGGCGCTCTTTAAGAGGGAGGCATGGGCGGCAGAGCGACGCGCCTCTGCCCGAGCTCCCCTGCCGGGCGGGGAGGCCGAGGAGAGCGCGCGCGAGAAGACGGCAAGAGACGGGTGCGCGAGAGAACGCGGAGAGCGAGCGGGAGTCCGGCACTTCGGAGCCGGCGGAGCCCTGTCTGCGAAGAGTGGTGCGTGTGCGAGTGCGCGCGTGTGCGCGCGTGTGTAGCGGTGGGAGGGGGAGTCCCTGGCGTACTCCGGCATCAAACAGAACCCCGCGCTAGGGAAGAGAATCCGGAGCGACCGCACGACAGCTGATCCCGACTTAACCCCTCGCCCGCCGGCGCCGGGTGGCCGCCCGGCTCCCTCCTGCGCACCGCCCTTGCACTCCCCGCTTGCTGCTCCCGGCTTGGGGGTCTGGCTCTCCCGTTGCCTCCACTCGGTCCACCGGCGGCTGCAGGGAGAAGGAGCGGCCCTGCGGACTCTGCGGCCGACCGACCGGAAGGCGCCTCGTCCTGCCTGGCGTTCGGAGAAGCGCCTCTCCTAAGGGAGGCCAGCTCAGTGTCGGGGATGTCGGTGATGTAATGAGGGCATCTACGCAGAGGCTTCGGCGCTGGGGAAGGCTTCTCTGGATGCCCAGGCCTTGGAGATCCAGCCAGAGCCCTCAGGAGCCTGTTCTGCCCTCCGGCTTCCCTCAGACCCCCTCACACACACCAGCGGCCTGCCACAGCACATGGTCTTGCGGGTTGTCACACAGGGCAGGGGACAAGGGGCAGTAGCCACAGTGCATCCTCTCTGCTCATCGTGCTGTGCACACACTAGCTGTGCAGGAGTGCACAGGTGCCCGCCTCCTAACCCCCGTCAGCACCAGGCAGAGGCCCTGCCCTGGTACCACCACTGGGATGAGTGTGCACATCCCCAACCAGCCTGCCCTGTGGTCACACTCACCGCATGCCCTGTGGTCTAGCTCAGTTCACCAGGTATAAGCCACAGGTGAGCCAATGAGGGGGACAGTCTGCCAGTGGCCACTATGATAGGTAGAGCCAGCAGAGGGATGTGTCCAACCTCAGGCCCTACTTATGCACTTCCTCTAGGGGAGGGGTGGGTCCTAGAGACTCAGGAGCTCACCTGTCCTGCCTATGGGCACCTGTGACTCCTCTCACCATGTGTGGAGAGTGAACCCTACCCTGGAAGGGGGCAGGGCGACGACTGCCTGGTTTTAGGAAGACCACTGGCCTGGCAGTCAAGCGAGCACTCCTTCACTTGCTGTGTGATCTTAGGAAAGTTGACTGCCCCCTCTGGGCTTTGGTTTCCCTACCCAACCTGGGCGGTTAGTTCAGTGATGTTTGAGACCCCTTGTTGCACCTGCTGCAAGACATGTCTCATGATGGCCGTGGAGGGCAAGGCAGCAGGGTGGGCACTGAGGGTGGCCTCTGTCCAAGCACAGCCAGGGAAACTCTATCTGAAAGAGGCAAGTGGGTGCAGCTTGGACAACCCTTCCTCAGGTTCCCCACGTCCCTTGCACAAAACAGCCTCCCATTCATCTTTCTCTTAGAAGGAAAGGCAGTGTGAGGTGTGGGAGGGTGCAGATAGGAAGGGACAAGGGTCAGGGGACAGCCAAGGGTGGGGAAGCTGGTCGCCTTGCTAACAAGCTGACTTCTTGAAATCCTGCCGTGGGATTCTCCCAGGGTACAGCTGGCACATAATGATTTGAGCTCTTGTCTGGTTCCATGGAGCTGTGGCCATGGACTTGCTGAGGCCATCCCCTGCCTTTGGGCAGGGAGAGGGTATTAAGTTGGTCTCTCCTCCTAAGACAGTAGTGGGGTGGCCCAGTGCCAAGGCCTGGCACATTTGGGGACAGAAACACGAGGCTGGGGGTAGCATTTGGAAGCTGAGGACTTGCAGAGGACTCTCCCACGAGTGTGGCTGCCCAGAGCAGCCCTCGCCACCTCCCTCCCAAAGTTAGGCTGCTCAGCCTCCTTCAAGAAGCCTTCCCTCTGCCCTCTCCGAGCATCTGTCCACGATCACTGACCTGCTGTCTCTTCCCTGGAGGATGCTGAGCAATTTGGGGCAGCCCTGTAGCACCCACTCTAAACCCAGACTCTAAACTTGCCCTGCATGGGAGGCATTCCCTCATTCCTTTGCTGTTGTTACTGAGTACATACTGTGAGATTGAGGCCCTATCCCACCCAGAAGAGGGTCTGGAGTGTATCCAAACGGTGATACATGCACTTCTGAGTTGCTCCTACTTTTCCTTGTTGAGAACCCACTATGTTCAGACAATGTACCGGGTGGTGGGCTGTAGAAATAAAGTTCTCTGCCCTCGAGTGAGCACTTGGTCTGTTGGGGAAACCAAGCCAGTAAACTAAGAATGTAACCTAATGTGCTGAAGAATGTAGCCTAATGTGCTGAGAGGTATGACAGCCCAGGACAGTGAGCACTCAGATTTGAAAGGGGGCCATGGAAGGTTTCTAGAAGGACCCGTGAGCTCAGTCACTGGTGCAGAGAAAGTCAGAGTGGTCACTAATGTCTGCCTTGGGAATGTTTCCAGCAGCCCTGCACTTGGTCATCCCTTGAGCCTCACCTCCAGAGAGCGTCAGGCCCGGGAGCATGTGTGGACACCTGTCTCCACAGCTGATCACACCCAGACTCAGAGAGATGACTGAGAACAGCAAAACAGAATTAAAAGAAAACCTTGGGTGGCGCCTGTGGCTCAGTGAGTAGGGCGCTGGCCCCATATACTGAGGGTGGCAGCCGGGTTCAAACCGGGCCCCGGCCAAACTGCAACAAAAAATAGCCAGGCGTTGTGGTGGGCACCTGTAGTCCCAGCTACTTGGGAGGCTGAGGCAAGAGAATCGCCTAAACCCAGGAGTTGGAGGTTGCTGTGAGCTGTGACGCCAGGGCACTCTACCAAGGGCAACAAAGTGAGACTCTGTCTCTTAAAAAAAAAAAAAAGAAAAGAAAAGAAAAGAAAACCTCCAGAGGAAGGATTTAAGCAATGTGCGTGTCTGGCTTATTTCTCAGGACGGGGGCTGTGTGCGTGCTGCCTCTCACGCCATGCTCTGTACCTGTGACTTCTGGTATGAGCCAATTATGGAATGGCCATGAAGTGTTTCTGCCGTGATGCTGTCTGAATCTGACTCTGCAGACCTCACCGGCAGGAGCTATGCCCTCCTTACCGCCTGCTTCTGGTACCTGGCACCAGGGTGGCACGTTAGACTTTGGGGTCCAAAGTTTTTCTGGTTCCCTGAACCCTTTGAAGCCCTTCTGAGCCCCTGGTGCCTCATGGACCAGGGTGGGTGCCTCTAAGCGGCGGGCTGGGGGCCTATGCTCCTGTTGGCTCTGCTGCCCTTCTAGGGTGGAGGGAGGCTGCAAGCTGGGGAAAGCTGTCAATCTACTGCTAATATTCACTACTTAAAAAAAAGACGCAAGGAAAAAATATCCCATTCGCCCTGAATCTGAGAAGGGCCTTGTTAGGAAGGCAGGAACTGAGCTGTAATTATTTCTGCGCTCCTGGGCACCACTATAAATATCAGGCAAGGGAGGCACCTCAGAAGGTTCAGATGGTTCCAAGGCTTTGGAGATATCCTGGCTCCTTCTTGCACCCATTCTGTGTCACCTTCCCTGATGGGGGCCCCCCTGGTTGCAGGCACGGCCTTGCCCTCCAGGGCCTGCCTTCCCAGCTTCCCGGAGAGGCTGGTTTGTGCCTCTGTGAAATGGGTGCGCAGGATTCTCCTCGGGAAAGATCCCGCCAGAAAGGGTGCCATGGATCCTGGCCCCCAAGGTGGACCTGCGGCCACATGATTTGGGTGTTTCCTATGACAAGTGCCTCCTCACTCCTTTGGAAATTCCCAAGGCTGCAAGTTTCCTAAACACAGCAGGAAAGAAGTTCTCTGGTTCCTTTAGGGGAGGTTGGCTGAGTTATTCTTTTTCCTGCCTGCCCCTCTTTTCCCTTCCAGGTGTCCAAACTGACTGTCCTCAGCCTTCCCCGAAAGAGGGAGAGCAGTGTGGAGCTGGCAGAGGTGTCCTAGGACGGGTGGAGACGGGGGTGAGCTGACAGTCCCTAGTTGCAGTTGAGCTCAGCGCACCAAGCTGAGCTGTGATCTACAAACACACGGTGCTCTCTGCAGAGCGAGACCCACCCACCTGCCCAGCCCTGGGGCATCTGCACAGGGGTGGCCTTGAGACAGGGGAGGAAGGCAGCAGAGGGGCAGAGCTGGACCTCCATGGTGGGGTGGGATGGGTGTATATGAGATGGGATGTGGGGTGAACCAAGAAACCTCTTTTTTATGTGAACCAACTAGAATCCTACCTCACCAGCTGAACACTTTCCCAGGGGAATTAGTGTCCCAATTCTTTAGCCAAGGGAACATGGTTAGAGTTGGGAAAAAAACCCCAGTCAGGGATGCTCAAGGGACACTTCCAGCAGATATGGGGGGGTGTCAGGCTGGGGGTGGGAAGCCCAATAGCTTTCTTTTAAAATGTGGAAGTCACGCAGGTTCCCCAAGGCCGCAGTTTCCCTATCTCGGGGGCGGGGGGGCAGCGCTGCTTTTGCTTTGTCCTAGAGTGTCTAATTTATCTCAGAAGGTTGGAAAAGTTGGGAGAGGAGCCCTTATAAGGAAGAAGGGAGCTATAATGGGGAGTGAACCAAACTCAGAGGTGAGCTGCCCTGGGCAGCCCTGGCTGGCAAGGCCACACTGGAGGTGTCCAGCAGAGGGCCCAGGCACTGCCGTCACTGCCAGGTCTGTGGGGAGGGCCGCAGGGGGTCCACGGCACCTCCGAGCTTCTCTGCATCCTATTGTCAGGGAGCCCTCAGCCAGGCAGAGGGAAATTCAGACCCAACCAAGGCTGCCGTGGCCAGCACCCACCTTCTAGCTTAGAGGGGCTCCCTCACCCACTGGCACTGTCCCCCTGGCCCCAGCAGAGACTGCAGCAAAAGTAAAAATCGGCGTGCAAGGAAGTTTATTTATCTGTTTAATTAAGAGGCGTTTGCCAGCCACATTCGGGTCCATTCGTCTCACTTACAACCATGTCCCAGCAAAATTAAACATAATAAATACAGGGAGACTGAAAGCAAAGGGCACACCAGAGATATATGGGCAAAGCCAGGAGTTGCACAGGGTTGCAGTTATAAGCACATCTTTCTTTTCCAAGTTCCTTTCCCTCAGGGTCTGGGAGCCAGAGGAATGCTCTCTGAGAAGGGGCTGTGGGTGCCATTCAACTCTGTTTTTTCCACTCAGTACTGTAGCTAAGCTTTATTTATTTTACATGAGCCCCCAGGACTTCTCCCTTCTCCTCTTCTGTGGCAGGGAGACAGCTCAGCACAGAGCAAAAGACACCTTTGTAATGAATGTCCCACCTCAGGGCTCGGTGGCTCAGGCCGCGGAAGCTGCAGCCCTGGGAAGCTCTTTGCCAGCTCCTGCTGCATTTGGGCCATGAGCTCCTGGTGGGAGGCAGCATGGGCTGAGCAGAGTCTGGAGAACTTTGGTCTTTGTTGGCAGCTGTGGCCAAGGTGCCATTTGGCATACTGGCCCCCAAACCCCACAGAAGCCAGAGGAGGAAGCGGGCGGGGGGTACTTCTTACATCTGAAGGCTCAAGAGCCGGGCTGCTTAAACTCCCCAGGAATCAGGGTATACAAAGGGAAAAATAGAGATTTATTATCATCGATTGCTAACTGTAACAATACCTTGCATTTGCTCTGTGCTCTTCTAACCTTTCCAAAGTGGCTTCACATATCTCGTCTCATTCGATCAGCACAAGGTTAGGTAGGGAAGGCATAACGACACCTATTTGGTATATGATGACACTTTTCAGGATCACAGAGCTGGCCCAAGGGCAGGTGCTTAGCTAGAGGCAGAGTCTAGGCTAGAAAACAAGACTCCTGACTCTGAGATTCTCAGAAACCTTTGCTTCCCTTTCACTAGGGTGCTGGGCTCCTGCACTTCTGTGAACATCCTTATCATTAGCCCTTGGCTCGCTCTCCTAACAGGATCACCCCAAACCAAATCCGTTAATGTAATAGTCATTTGCAATAGCCTGGGCATTTACTAATCACACTGCTGCTCCATCTATTCAGCAATTATCTCGACGTTCCTGTTTCTCATTAGGCAGGAGGTCGTGAGAACTCAGTGGGTTGCTGAACCCTATGATGATGCCAAGGAGTGAAGCTGTGGTTGGGCTGAGGAAGCCCTTCCTTGGGATTGCTGGCTGATATGCCATGCAGTTCTCAATTTCCTGGACCCTCACCCCATACCCCGAGCCTGACTCACCCCAGAGCCCTCTTATCCCATCAAAGCCTGTGCACATGTACTTAGTACTTGGTACCCTTGATCCAAGACCATGAATGATCACAGAAGATAGCATCCTGAAAAGCACAAGAGGTTGTGTATTTAGAGATGAAGATTCCAGCTCTAACTGACTATCAAATGAAGTGTCCTGATGGTCAGGTCCCCAGTGCAGACATGACTGATGACAGCCTTTGCTCAGGCCAGAGCAGGGCTTGCATTGTAGGGTTATCAGCCTCCAGGATCACAGGACACTAGTAGAGGTTTCAGGGCCAAGGAAAACCTATATCACTCCCTGCTTCCTGCAGCCCACCCAGGGTGGCACTCAGCAGTAAAATTGCCCTTGGCATCCTCCGTGCTGCCCTTCAGCACCAGGGACAGCGCCGACCGCTTGGCTCTGTCTCTCAGATCACCTCTCCTTCCCCCATTGAAAAACAGAGCCAGGAGAGGAAAAGTGTACTCAGAGGTACAGGGTGAGGGGATGTAAGGGTATCTGCAGCCACACACCTGCCTTCTAGCTGGCATCCACTGACGCCTTCAGGAACAGGTGCTGTCTTTTTTTCTCCCATCGAAGCACTCCACTGAGGGGGACCCTGCCATCTCTCTGGGGAGCCCATTCAGGTTTTTATCACCCTGACTATCAAGAAATTTTGCCTTCTATCTCACACAGACCTTTCCAAGGAGGCCTTGAAAGAGTGACAAGGGGGAGCTTGGACCAGAAGCTGAAGCCACTGTCACCCCTTACTCGCAGGAGGGATGGAGGTCGTCCTCCAGATGTAGCTCTGGGTGGTGAGCAGGAGCCCTGCATACTTCAGGGTCAGAAGAGAGGATGTGCAGGTGGCATGGGTGCCATCAGGGAAGCTCCCAAGTCTGTGACCAGCATGCATTTGCTCTGTGTTCGTTAGTTCAAACTGAGGATACAGCATTTAGAGCCCCTGACTAGAGACCCATGGGAAGAGGTCAGTGTTTGTTCTTTTTTCAACAGTGGGTGGGCTGAGCTGCCCCTGGGTAGAGGCAACAAGGGAGACCTTGCAGCAGGGGGAGATGATGGGGTCCCCTCTCTGTATCCTGCCTTTTCATAAAGCCAGCAATTGAACTAGTTAGACTCCGCTTTTCCATCGACTTTTTAAAATCTTACTTAATAGAGAAACCAGTGCCCCTTCCTTTAGCATCGGGGGAGGAGAGGCCACAGGGGAAGACCCAGTGAAGAGGAGAGGTGGCCAGGAGCTGGCCTGGCCCAAGGACTGTGAAGGTGAGGCCCTCCAAACTGAACAAATACAAAAGACTCTGGGTAAAGCATCTGCCGTGGCCCCAGCCCCAGCACTCTGCTGGTTAAAAAGCAACCTCGAGTCCTCAGGAAGCAGAAAGCGAGGGGGCTGGCATCATGCTCTTCCCCTGCCCCTTGGTGCCCCCTAAAGCCAAAGCACCAGCTCATTAAAAGCTCATTAGGAGCCTGAGGCACACAAAGGCCCAGAGAGGCAGTACTGTCCTGGCAAAGCACATGGCCCTGGGGAGGCCGATGTGCTGTCAGGCAGCCAGTGCCAAGCTGCAGACAGGAGCTGGACAGTGGAGCGATGAGGCAGTGGCGGGGGGAGGTGGGTGCGAGGCTTCTCCAGCGAAGCCTCATGGGAGCTGAGCTTGTCCCAGGACCAAGTGCTGGGGATAAGCCTGCTTGCCAGGAAGCCAAGGAACAGACCCAGACGTTGACCTGCAGACTCACATCTCCACACCTATAGGATGACAGAGGCCAAAATAAGCTCCTTTCTCAGGCTTTGAGAGTAGGGAAGTGGGAGGGTTAGGTGGTACCCTGGCCAGCACCAGCCCTGCCCAGAAGTTGTGTGAATGCAGCATGAGCTGAGAAAGGGGCTGTGGATGGCAACATGTTTCTTCAGAGTCCTTAATGACTGCCCAAGAACAGGGAAAGTGACCCGTCCTTGTAAGGGTGTGGGAGCATGTTTTGATTTAGGTGTGAGGCTGTTCTGGGGCTGATCACCCCTCCAGATCCCTACCTCCTGTGCCCTCTTGATCCTGGGGGAGAACCCTCTCTTTCCAGATCTATTCCAGCACTGGGGTCCAGACATGTCTTGGCACCAGCACAAATCTCCTATTCCAAGGCATGAGGTTTCTGAGAATTTACTGGCAAGGAGGTCTGCGGGAAGTTGGCAGCCAGCTGCGGGCCCTGCACCGCTCTCGGCAGCTCCGGCCCTTCCTCCTGCCTTGGCAGCCAGCTGCAGGCCCTGCATCGCTCCCAGCAGCTCCGGCCTTTCCTCCTGCCGAGAGTTGCTGCATCAGGATGGGGGGAGCTGTCTGTTCTTGTTCTTACTTCCCCAGGATGCTGTGACTTTTGATTCCTACTTGATTAATATACAGCCAGTGGAGACTGTATTTAAGGCAGCTTTAATTCTCTCAGGTCACTAAACTCGAGAGCAGCAAAGCTGCAAGGAGCCAGCCCCGCAATAGATCAAACACTGGGACCTTCAAATCGCTCTGTGGCCCAATTTCTCATCACTGCTGCTGCCTGATAACCCTCCCAGCCTGGAGCCAATCTCTCTCTTTTCTGGGAGTGGACACAGGGGCTGGATGTGGATGTGCATGGCTGAAATCCTTCTGGCAGTCAGGAACAAGAGCTGGAAGGACTCAGCCCCTCATCCCTGCAAGAGTGAGCCTGTCGGTACCAGGGACAGCTCCAGCTAGACCCTGGGGGAACAGCACAGCATCCTGCATTACTGATGGGTGTCAACCAGCAGTTCTCAACCTGTGGGTTGTGACCCCCCCCTTTGGACTGTATTAAAGGTTCACGGCATTAGGAAGGTTGAGAATCACTGGTGTAAATGATCTTTCTGTTTTGCAGGAAGTGGCCAGTAACTAGTCCTGCTAGTGGCCACATTTTACCAAAACATCCTCGCCAGCCAAGGCTCCTGCTTCCCTTTGGGGCCCTGCACACTGTCACTGGCTCCGTGTCCCTTTAGGATTTTTCTAGATCCAGGCTTCTCGTCCTCCGACCCCCTGTCACCTCCCCACAAAGAAGCAGGACTACTCTTAGTTAGGACGACCTGTCTGGCCTCTCTGACAGTCCCTGGTGCCCAGGGCTTCTGTAGACCCAACAGTTTGCCATTCTGGCTCCACCTCATCCCCTTCCAACTTGCCTCATTAGCATCTCCTGAAAGGCAGGCTAATTTCTCTGCTGAGCACCTGGTGTTTGCTTTCTTGGTGGGAGCAGGGATGGGAATGCCTGTGTGGCTGCCATTTCCTCTGAAGCGTCTTTTATAGACCTGGCCCATGTTGCAATTTGGGAGGCACCGTGGAGCGGCACAATGCTGGAAGATTACACTCTGAAGCTGGGCTTGTAAATTATCTCCCAGTGGGGGTGGGGAATGCGCCTGTTCATGGAGAACCTGGTGCACAAAGCCATTCTCATTTAAGAGCAGGATCTTCCCGGATCAGGCTCTGATCAATCCTCGCTGACACCAACACACCATATATTGGGAAGAAATGTTTGCACTGAAGTTGGAGGAAGCCCCAGACTCGCCTTCCCACGCTTAACTCTCCACTGCTATTTTATTAGGGTTTTCTCTAAATCTAAGCCTGGCCCCACTGGATTTATTCACCTCACTCTGCTTCTGTCCACTTAAAAATATTGTCTATAGATTTTCAAATTATTGCTACACTTTCAAAGAGAAGGATGCAGTGGTTAAAAATTAACAACAAATTTATAGGAATTCTATATGGCAATTACAGAATTCTAATGAAGTGGCTGCCACTTGGCCGAGTGTGGGTAATTGGAAATCCACGGTGGGAGACAGGGATCTTTACTGTACTGGAATTGTATTTCTGAGAGTAAATGGCATGAAGAGGGGCAGCAGAGGCTTGAGCTGGCCGTTCTTCTCTAGAGGAAAGAGGGGCTGGTTCCCTGCACTTTTGCAGGCAATTGAAGCAGAGAATCACTTGAGCTGGTGCACAGGAAGGTGTCCGGAAACCACGGGGTGGGCAGGTGTCCTCCCACCCCAGAGAAGGCGAGGGGGGACCGTGAAGGAAGAAAGGCCACAGGTGGTCACCAGCAGAGGGAAAGGGTTGTTGTGACGCAGCTGGTGGGAGGCAGCAGCACCCTAAAAACCTGATGTTCTTCCTGCCTGGTGGGTTAATTCTATCTGGGAAAAATGTGGCAAAAAGCAAAGAGAGCGCCTATTATAAAGAAGCCAGCGCGGCCTGTATTTCACAGGTGCTGCTCTCGCTCCCGCACCTGCTGTGCTACTGTCTCTCCTGAGCATCTCTTTAGGGTCCTGGTAGCTGAGACAGGGGCAGGTGGGGGCCTGCAGTCCAACTGGGAGTCTGAGAAAGGGAGTCCTGCCGGAAATCTGGGTATCAACTACCTCCTGCTTCTTCAGTTTTATTTAGACATAGGGCTGCTTAATACAGGGGCTACTGGCCACGTGTGGCTATTGAGCATTGACACATGGCTGGTTCGACTCGAGATGCTGTATGTGAGACGCAGGCCAGATTTTGGTGCAACGACAACAACAACAAACCATTTGGATATCGATTGCCTGTCAAAATGATCATATTTTGGATATATTGGGTCACACAACACATATTCTGAAAATTAGTTTTGCCAGTTACTTTTTTCTTTTTTCTCTTCTAATGTGGCTACCGAAAGTTAATTTACCAATGTGGTAAATCACACCACTGTCGGGCTTTGCTGGGCTCGATATCTCCCCACTCAGCCCCGTCACCGCGGGCCCACTGTCACCTCCATTGCTCGTGGCTGTACCCCGCTACTGGTAGCCTCCTGAGACAGTATGCAGAATGGACCCCTGCCTGGGTTTCTTCTTACAGGGGGGCCCAGAGAACACAATCCGAGCTGGCGGGAGGCACTCTGCGACTCCTCACCCCAAAAGGCAAATGCCCTGCAAAAGGGGTTGCTCCCTTGAAATCCACATCTCTTGGTTCCTATTTGTTTCCCCATGACGTCTGGGACGTCGGTGGAATGTCATCGTGTCTTAACAGAGCAGCTGTGCAGACACAGAGAAGGGCACGTGTGCAGGGCCAGGGGGGAGGGCTTAGCTCTTAGCTGAGCCCCCAACCCCAGGCAGCACCAGGAAATCAGCTCCTTGCATGACCTCTCAGCATTAGGGCTGAACTCACTGAGGCAGACATGTCTGCCTCCTGACCTGCACTAGGAGAAAGTGTCCCCATGGCCAGCTCCCATGTAGTTCAACTCACTTGCGTTTGGCTCTTGGGTGAGCTTATCAATTTCCTCTCCAGGGTAAAGCAAGAGGCCTTTCCCATGAAGCAGGGCATGACAATAATAATCATTATAATGCTTTGGGCAGACCAGACCTCAGGCACCAGAGCACCTGCAGCCTTGAGCTCTGTTCCAGCCCCCTCTGAAGGCAGAGAGGAGGAGGTGAGAGGGTAGATGTCATTCCTCCATGTTGCTGGATGAGAAGCTGGACACAGAGCAGAGGATTGTCCCAGGGTGGGAAGTGGAGCCCAGGACTTGGGGTCTGCCTCATTTCCCCTTTCTAGAACCAAAGCTGAGCTTGGCTAGCCTTGAGTTTGTAAGAAGGCTCAGTTCTCTACTGCCTGCCTTCCAGCAGATGCCCAGCTCTGCTCTTTCTGGCACCCCTTCCAGCAGGAAACAGGGCTCACACAGACCCAGAGTGAAGCCCGTATCTCCCCTGACCGGAGCGAACGATACAACATGGTCTGTTGAATCCAGCTCTGCCCTGTAAGACGGAGGTGCAGCACCTCACCCAATGTTGAATCCCCACCATACCTTGCTGGGACTCGAAGACATTCCACGTATGAATGAGCTGGCACACAGTAGGTGTCCAATAAATCATGTTGATTAGGGAGGCACCTGTGGCTCAAAGGAGTAAGGTGCCAGCCCCACATGCCAGAGGTGGCAGGTTCAAACCCAGCCCCGGCCAAAAAAAAAAAAAAAAAAAAATCATGTTGATTAAGTCAACAAATACAGAGTGTCTCCAAGTGCCAGGATTTGTTCTAGGTCCCTTCTCTCTGCAGTGCCCACATAAGACAGCCAATGAAATGTCCTTTTTGTCCACTCAGATGGACCGAATTTTCCCCATTGGTCTTCCAGGCCTTGGTACAGAGAGTACAGTTAACTCTCAATTATCTGTGCAAGTGGAGTGGAACATTCCGCTGGCAGTGCATTCTTATTGGAATTTGGAATGCATCATGCTTACCTCTGCCTCAAGTTTATCCCCTAATTACAGCCTGGTCTGGCTAATGCTCCAACTCATCTGCACCCTCAGAACCTACACTGGTGGTGGTGAGGGGTGTGCCCTAAATGTGTCCTGGGTCCTGTCCAGTGGAAACCAGAACAGTGGTGGTTCCCTGGGTGGACAGATGTCCGCTAAGAATGAAGTTGTAGGCACTGGCCTTCTGCTTGACATCTGCTTGGGAGGAACAGTGGCGGTTCATTTCACGTTGCTCCGAGGCTCTGCCCACGAGGGAGCTGAGCAGAGACAAGACGCATGCCCGCCCGCAGCCTCCCTGGGGCTGTCTGCATCGTCCTCTCTTCTCTGTGCCCCCACCTCTGTGTCTTTCTGTCTTCGTGTGCGTCTATCTCACTGTCCATCCCTCCCCTGCTAGGGCTGTTCAGCGCACCCTTCCCCCTGGGGCGAGCCAGGAAACAAGTATTTCCTTCAAAAGACATGTCACCCCTGCAGCTGGTGGGGAAGGGAGGGCATCTTCCCTCCAGAGTTGTGAGCTTCGGTGCCCAGGGCTGTGTCTAACATGGCGCCTCTCCTTATGGTGGCCCCATTTCCCTTTGGATAGCAGGGAGGGAAGGGGAATGCTTCAGTCCAGGTTCCCTGCTTGACAGGCAGGGACCTGAAACCCAGGAAAAGGCCTGGTCCCTCTGGAACCCACAGAAAAGGCCCGGTCCCTCTGCCCAGGTTCCCGCCCTTTCTCTAGTTGTGTGGGGCGGCCCCTACACTGGGCCATGAGGACAGCGCCAATCCCCGACTTGGTGTGTGCTTCTGACTTCCTGAGCACGCTGCAGGAATTCACCACCCAGGGCCTTGTTCTGGGACAGGAGAATGGGGTGGGCTGTCATCCCTGAACTGTGGCAGGTGGAAAGTGTGGCTGTGCCCCAGACTGGACCAGACCAGAATGCAAACTCCCCAAACAAGCACCACCTCTGGGCAGTGCCCTGACCTCTCTGACCCTGCCTCCTTTTCACTCTGAGCAAGGGACACCTCTGGCCAGGTATAGACAGGAAGCACAGTCTGCACCTGCGGGTGGTGACTCAAGGGATGTCCTTCCAGCTCTCACAGGCCTCAGTACTAAGGTGACAGAATGACACTGACATCTGTGTCCCACTTGCCAGCTCATGGAGGACATTCACGAATGTCACCTCCGTGTGCCTCCTTTGACTCTGCGAGGCGGACGGGCACATTGGGGAGACTGAGGCTTGGAGAAGCTAAGGACCTATTGGGGACTCATAATCCTGGCTATGGCCATCCCGATATGACTTTTCGGATGCTGGATGCTTCAGTGCCTTGGAACTTTCTGGTGCTGAGCTTTCTGGCACCTTCCAGTGGTGACACACAAACCCTCGGCTACAAAGATGCTGAGCATGCAGAGTCAAAAACTGTGTACAGCTCAGTTCTGAGACTCCTGCCTGAGAGAAGAAGGAACTCAGAAAACAGCAGAAGGCGATCAAGTGTCGGGGTTCGCCCATGGAGCAAAGGTGCAGCTGAGGTCACAGGTGGGGCGGGAAGACACCCTGAGGTCTGGCCCGCTCACCATGTGCTCCTCTCTGATGGCAGAGGCAGGGCCACAAGGGGGTGCGGGAAAAGGAAACCCGTGAGCACTACTGTGGCCCAGCCTGGCTGCTCTCCCCCCATCCTGGGGGCACACCCAGCAGCCGGTGGAGCTGGCCATGCCCCTTCAGCTGGGCACGCCCCTCCAGCTGGCCACGCCCCTGCCTGGCTCTGACTCACCCTGTACCTCACCCCCCCCCCCCCGCAGGTGGGGAATCAGACTCAGGGTGGTGGAGCGTGCCTGGAGTCCCCAACCTCTCTGCCCATCACTCCAGTGAGAGCCCCACAACTCTAGGGGCTCCCCCAGGGAGGAAAATTAGCCCGGGTGGAGTCTGAGGAAGAGAAGGCCAGCTGAACTCCACTGTAGACTTAAAAATGCCAAGGACCTCTCTGGTGGGGGCAGGTGACCTAGAACAGACTGGTTTGGTCCCAGTTCAGGAAGTAGTTAGATATGCTGAAATAAGTCTCTAAAGCCTTAATTAAACTCAAATGAAAGCAAAGCCCCAGTCCCTCCATTGCACTGGCCTCATTTCCAATCGTCATGCACAGCTCATGGGTACCGCCTCGACACGGACAGAAACTGCCATCGCAGGCTTTGTCAGACAGGCCTGCTCTAAAGCTTTCCATGCTTCAGTTTCCTTATCTGTAAAATGGAGAGAAAAGTGCCCTCTCTGGCTACGGTCTGAGGCCCAGTGAGAGGACAGCCATCACAGCTGAGTGTGCAGGTTGTTAACCAAGTGGCCTCATGGCTGTTCCCACGCTGGCAGGCAAACTCATTTTTCCACAGCTCAGTGCAGGCTCTGCCCAGGCAGCCTGAGGATGGGGCTCCCGGGGAAGGCAGAGCCCCCACATCAAGGTGATTCCTCATCTGCCTGTGTTGTCTGAGAGCAAAAACAGGAAAAAGGGGAAAGAGCCCCCCACGCGTGGCCAGCACAAGGCAAGGGTTGCCTCCGCATAGAGCCGAGAGGGCTGGAGGTGTGGACAGGAGAGGCCTGGGCCCTGCACTGCCTGGCTCCCTACAGCATCAGAGCAGGGCTGCAGGGGAAGCCTGGGCAGGCCAGGCCACCATGGCCCACGGGCCACATCCACGGGGAGTTGGCCCACGGGCCACATCCACGGGGAGTCACTGAGCTGGGATAGCTTTGCTGGACTGGCAGGAACCCATGTGTGGACTCAGAAATAAAAAGCAAAGGAACTTGGCACAGGGCACAAACCTTTGCTGGGGAAGGGACACGAACCACAAAACCGAGCTGGTGGATGGGTCTGAGACCCTGACCCCCACCTGATGCAGCAACAAGCCCCTTCCTCAGACCACACGCAGAGGCCAGCCCCCACTTCATTCCCCACCCCGTGTGGAGTGGCAGCAGGCCCAGTAAGGCCTCACGCCCTGTCCCTTGGACCATCTCCCTACCCTTCTCCCTCCATTTCGACACCCCTGTCTCCCTAAGAGCCCCCTTCTCCTTTCCTACCCTTTCCTTGTGTGTTTTTAAAGCACCACCTCCTGTTCCCTGTGCAAATTAAAACAGGCACATGAGATCCTCTCGGTCCAGGTGGGCTGTAGACTGAGCAAGGCAGAAGCCCCAGGGGCTCCCTCCTCACCCAGGGCTGTGTTCTCCTGTCCTCCAAGTTGGATTAGACCTACCCCTCTTGCTTCCAAAGCTAATGGGCCGAACGGGATTCTAGATGCTTTGAAAAGGGAATGTGGTTATGTAGGGGGTGGGGAGAGGCGCAGGAGGGAAATCAGAGACTTCCAGCGTCCCCAGCAGTGGCAAACACTGCCGGGACACAGAGGACCAAGCTGCCCACAGGCACAGGGTTCCAGCCCCTCACGGGCTTCAGGACACTGCCTGGCCACTGTTCCTGGCCCTGAACCTGCCTGTCCCTCAGGCATCTCCACTAACCCTGGAGCACTGGTGATTTCTGCTGTCCTCTCAAGATGAGGAGGTCCGTAACGCCCCATTTTTTTATTGTCTAGGACACGTAAAACACTGGGGAGGTGATCGTGTCTCTTAATGTCATCACCCCTCCTGCCCTCGAGGTGGCCTCGGCCTCCACGGCTCCCCACGCGTCCCTGGCTGAGCTTGCTCGGTGCTCCCGCGGGCCCATCTCCTGCCCACTTCCCATGGGCTTCCTTCCGCTACACTTTCCTGACGCCACCGGAGGCAGACAAAGAGCCCTGGGGCAGACTCGGGCAAAGTTCTCAAAAAGTTCTTTCAACTTTTGGGCCTCCTCTGTGTCTCCTCCCTTGCAGCAGACGACCCAGATGCTCGGCTCTGAATTGATGCCACCTCCTCACTACAGTGACGGTCTCATCCTCCTCCTGCTGCCTGCTTCACTAGAAGCTGTCACAGTCCCCGGGCGATGACACACATCTCTGGAATACCGGCAGTCATTACCGGGAGAGTCCCTTGGGTCCCCTGGGTGCTCTTGAGGCCCTGACAGGCTTCCCTGGCGTGGGGGGCGGGGGAAAGGCTGGGAGGGGGAGGAACGGGGGAAGAAGCTTAGACCCTGAGTGCGGAACCAGTCCTGCCTCTGAGGGAGCCATGCTCCCTCGTGCTGTATAGTCTACAGGGACCTTTTGTCCCCAGCAAAAGGGAGGGGACCTGGTGGCACTAGTGGGGTTGGGCAGAAGAGGCAGCCCCAAGGCAACTTCGGGCCATGTCCAGGGCGCCACCCTCAGCACAGTGACTGCAGGTCCCTCACACAGGGCAGAGCCTTACGACGCACACAGATCCCACCAAACTGTCTCACGCCATCCTCACAACCACCTGTGCAGGGGCAGTGAGCACAAGAGGAGGAGGCTCAGGCAAGGGACTGGCTCAAGATCACTTAACTCAAGCCCACACATCAGACACCCCCTGTAACCTCCCTTACCCCTTTTGGCATCAGCTGGGCTGTGACTATCAGCCAGCTGCACACAGCTGTATCATGACAGCTTTGCCATGACATACATGGGACATCTCACTTTCTTCCCTGGGGCTTTCTGCTGACAATGTGGGACACTGTGGAGCTCACCCAGGGGACACAGGCACCGATGCCGTGTGTCCTACAAGCAGGACTAACTCTGAGCAGTCTGTGTGGCTAGAAGGAGGGAGGAGCTGGCGGAGAGGACTCCCCTTTTCCATCCCTTAGGTGGACAATGTGACCCACCCATGGTGCCTGCTAGGCTCCCTTGTGGGACTGAGCCTGGCTGTCCGCAGGGCGTCAGCTCCATCCACACCCTGGATCTCTTCTCTTCTTTCTGTCCCCATTTCACTCCCCAGCACCCCTCACTCCCGGGCACTTCTCAAAATACACACCTGCCTTGGGGCTGTCTCCTCCCTGGGCCTGGAAAGCATCCGCTCAGGATAGGGTCACGGAACGGGTCATTCCCTGGTCAGACATCGCTAAGGACCCCATTGCTGGTGACAGATGGGCTTGTGACAGCCCCTGGCATGCGGGAGCACCATGATTTCACACATAGTCACTGTGGAGGACCAGGAGGGGGCAGATGGAGCCAGAGGCACTGGGCAGCTGTGGACATCCTCACCGGCCAGTGGCAATTATGAGAACGGCGGGATGGGCTGGATTTTATGAATGGATTCAGCAGCTTTGAAAAAGGAAAATGACAGTGTCCAGTTAGCTGTCAACTCAAGGGACTCTGGCCTCCGTGGAAGTAACTCGACTTCTCCCCTAAAGTCCCAGGATATGATGGTGAAGCACCAGGGCTGGGAGGAAGCCTGAACACACAGACACGACCCTTCTGAGACAGGAAAGGGCGAGGCCCTGGGATGAGGCGTCTCGTGCAGAAGAGACCGAGACTTTTGTGCCCCAGAGTCTCTGGATCCCTCTGAGATGCTGCTCTCACCTGGGGAAGCAGCACATAGCTTGGCTGAGATTTCTTGCAAGGCAACACTCGTCCTCATGGCCACGAGAGCTGTAGCTGGAGTCGGGACGTGGCACAGGCGGGGGGGACACCCCAATGCAGGAGGGGATCAGGCACACATCCAAGGGCTCTGGACTAGCTGGTACCACCGCAGGTAAGGAGCAATAGGGGAGCCCCTGAAAAAGCAGGAGGGGAGGAATTTACTCCCGGACAGGGAGACATTAGTGACATGGCGGGAACCTCTGTGACTCTGGGTTGGACAGCCAGCAACGACACTTGGGCCAGTCCAGTAAACAGTTCCTTGAAGCACAGACATGTTAATGGTTTTCAGTAAATGAGGTGGAGATGCCAGAAGGACGTCGGCAGAGTGTTAAAGAAGGGCTCCAGAGGCCCTGGGTGGTGTGACTGGAGAATCTGCCAGTGACTCTGTCCCGCAGGAAGGTGCAGGGGACAGCGTCTCTGTGATGGCAATAAAGGATGTGCTGAGAGGGCGCCAATGTGTTTGGAGGGCTTAATGGTGGCGCCTTCTGCCATTAGGAGATGCTGTTGCTGGCTAGGTTCTGTGGTGTCCATGAGGATGAGAAGATTCCAGAATAGCAGAGCCCAGGTGGTCGCGCTTAACCACCAGGGGCAGCATGGAGGTAAATGCCATCATGGTTGGCGAGGTTTTGGTGATAACCAGGGTGCTTGGAATTTCAGGGCTCTGTGGCTAATGGACCTCCGTGTCCCTGGAGAGGAGACAGGCAGGTTGCCGACCAGGGTGTCACTTGGCTTGTACACATGTTAGCAGAAAAAGATCAAGAGCAGAGAGAAGACTGTCATCGTTCGTCACTGCGGAGACATACAGCACCTAGGTCAGTTCTCAGGGGAGAGCCACCGGCGCCGGTGGGGCACCAGGTTGGACTCAGCAATGGCTCTGTGGTGTGTGCAGACTTAGCCTCTTGGCCCTTCCCTGGGCGGAGCTGTGAGCATTCACCAGAGGGCCTGGCACCGAGGAAGGGGGCGACCAGAATGTTTGGAAGGCAGAGGGTACATGGCAGGGCTGACTCTGAGACCAGCAAAACTAAGATGCTGTCCTGTGCCCCTGGTCAGCGTGGGCCTTTATGGAAAGCCAGGGATCTACGACATCCTGACCTAAGTCCCTTCACGGCAGGCCCTGCGGGCTCATGGCCCCCCCCCCCGCCTCCATAGTCTCTTCTCTGGTGTCGGACAGCCTGGTCCACACTTGGCATCTGGCATAGCCAGGATATGGGTCCTGCGATCTGGAAAGGAGCTGGAAGGCCGTGAAACTGCTCCAGCCCAGTAAGACAGCAAGTCGGAAAAGACAGCACACCCGGGAAAATGCCAGACTTTATATCCACCAGCAGATGCTTAAAGGAGAAAGGATGGTGGGGCCTGCGACATCCCTGTCCAACCCACTGTGAGGACCCTGCAGAAGTCAGGTGAGTCACAGTGGGCAGTGGGGTCTCTGTGGACTTGACCATGTGGTGGCCTGTGGTCCGGCTGCGGTGTCTTGCTTCCGGGACTAGGGCAGCACAGCACCCACCGCTCGGTGAATGGTGACTGATGTGGAAAATGTGCTCTTTCTGGTCCCCATCGGTGAGAAGGGGACAGCAGAGCACACTTAGTGCCTCTCCATGGGGCCACCATCACTCCTGCTCTTTGTCACACTGAAGTCTGTGGGAATTCTGGCCATGTTGACCACCCCGGGGCCTGCCGTGCTCATCCAGCATCCTGATGAAATCACGCTAATTGGACCAGCTGGGCAGGAGGAGGTCAGGGCACTGGACACCTGAGAGGACACACATGTGTCAGAGCGTGTGACATAAACCCCAAGGAGGACCACGGCTTGTCACACCAACAGAGCCCTTAGAATTGGGCTTTCCGGAGAGTCCCCTTGAAGATGACGTGGACACCAGAGCAGGAGCAGGCTGTGCGGCGGGTCCAGGGTGCAGGAGGACATGCCGCTGGTGCTGGAGGCTGTGGTGGGCTGGGCTGTGTGAGGAGCGGCTCTCAGGGAGAGACAGTGCTGCTTCCCAGTGGAGGCTGAGGCCAGCTGCCCCACCCAGGCTGTGATGAACTGGGTGTACCCTGGGGACAAGCTGTGGGTTGGGTCAGAGGCCTCTTGCATACCGTCCTCTCAGCTCCGCTTTTCACTCCGGTCTGGGCTGCGGCCCCCAGCTGTCCACAGGTGTAACCCAGTGGTGTCCTGTCTTAGCTGGGCCACATGTTTCTGCCTTGTCCAGGCCACACACGTTCAGGGAGCCTGCAGAAGCTTGCTCAGCCATGCTGCGGTGGGAGCAAAGCTGGATGTGCCTGAAAGTTAATGCCCTGTGGTGCACCCCTTCCTCAGGGGGCAATGAGAGCTAGTGGTGCACCCCTGGTGGGGATGGGTGCAGGTGCCTCTCCCCAGTTCCTCGCAGAGCCCTAATTAGAGGGAGCCCTGGCGGCCCACGCTGCTCATCAGCTCAGTGACGTGCTCAGAATCGGAAAGGCTATCCTGCTTCCCGCGTCACTTTCCCAGCCCCCTTGCCTTTGGATCGTCTCCCAAAATAAACCTCCTGTGCACAAGCCCTTGTCTCACTGCTTTTGAGGAGAAAGTGCAGACTGAGACAGCCAAGATTTGAAATGTGGAGTTTCCAGTGTGAAGAAGAGAGTCACACAACTCTCCTCTGCTTGTCTGTCTCCTGGTAGTGGGAACTGTTTTCAAGTTTGTTAACTGTGCTTTCACTTCATGTTATAATTAGCAGATTTTTTATTTTTTTTTTAATTTAGAAAACAGAGGAAAGTATGAAGATTATCACGTGGGATCTAACGATTTTATTGAACCTAATGTTTGTAACTGACAGGAATGAATGCTCCTTTCCCACAGCACAGGGCAGGAGCAGAGTTACCACCTCTCTTCTCGTGGGCCTGAGACCTCAGTGTCCCTCTACTGACCACCTGCTCAGGCCAGCAGCGGGGAGCTCAGGTCAGACATGTCCTGGTGTCTTGGTGCCATTCCACCTGCACAAAGCCTGGCCTGCTCCCCTCGTGGAGCCAGTGTCCCCTGCAAGCTCACCCAGGAAGCTTCCCAGGTTAGAGCTGGGGCCTTGGCTGATGGCGCCTGTGGTCAGCCCACTTGGCAAATGGACCCGGGCTTTCTCAGGACCACATGCAGGAGCAGGATGCTCTGGAAGAAGCCCTTCTCTGACGGGCCTGGGCTCCCTCCCCTTCCGAGGGAACATCTGTCTGTCAGTGCTTCTGGGGAGGGCTTGTCTCCGTGGGAGTGTCCCCAGCCATGTGTGCTCACTCTTCTTCCCTCTCCTCCTCTGTCTCTAATTTATCTCTAGTTCCTTCAAAGCTAGCCAGTCTTGCCCCCACATGGAGGCACCATTGTTTATTTGTACAATTAATCAACCTCTGGCCTCTTTCTTTTAAAACAATGCGGGCTACAAGTCCGAGGCGCAGGAGCCTCTGCGGGCCTAGGCTGGGCTGGGCTGGTAAGAGGGGGACCTTCTTCCACCCGTTCCTGGCATCTCTCACCCTTTGTTCTCCCTAACTCCGTTCTCCCTGCAGCGCGAGGGAGAGGCTTATTTACAGTCACTGCAGAAATGTTCCTCTACCCTCTGATGGCATCACCGTAACCGGCCGGGCACAGCAGGCCGAGGTACTGCTGGCAGCCCAGCTCTCCAGCTGTCAGCCCTGCTCTGGGGCTCCCAAGACAGGATCCAGGCACAGAACCAAGGCTCCAGGTCCTTTCTGCCTGGCTAAGCCGTCCCTGTCACATACCAGGGTAGGCCATCCCAGCCAACAGCCGGAAGGTCCTGACCGTCTGGAAACCCATGGAGCTCCCCCTGGCTCCCTGGCAGTTTGGGGAAGGGGTAGGGCTGGGGTTCGGCGGGGAAAGTCAGTCAAGGACATGAGGCTCTCGCTCCTCCTTCTGTTGGGGTCTCAACTGCTGGCTAACCTTCTCTTTCTTTGGACAACTTCCAGCTTCCGGCTGGTTCCCTAAGGTAGCGTCTTGGAAAACAGTGAGTATCAACCTGCTCGTGGAAAGGTGGCTCCAGGTGCTCAGAGCTGAGCAGCCTCCGGTGGAAGACGGCTGCCCACCTGGCCCAGGCCCCTTCCTTGGGGAGGTGACAGTGCCCCAAGCCAGACTTATTCCAGGCAATGTCCCCATTATTGGGGTTCCTTGTGCTCCTTGGACCCCACTCCTACCCCTTGAAAACCCTTGAGAACCCTGAGAAGTGTCGCCCCGTCTCTGTTTAGTCTGTGTTCTCTGCACCTTTGTCCCCCGCCATTCACCTGATTGGATCCCCTGTATAGAAATCACCCTGTGACTCCCCCACCAGGGCATGGACTGGTATGTATGTGAGCGGCTGGTTTCCTTCTCACGGCTGTGTTTGCATGTGCCCTGTAACCTCATGCACGGGCTCCCAGACAGTCTGGGCCCTCTAGGGCCAGGGACGGTCTTTATCACTGTTGTGTCTCTGGCCAAGTGCAGTTGTAGCACTGGGGCACTCAGGAGATGCAGTTCAACCAAACTGAGCTCCTCCTGGGATGCTGGAGAGCGCTAGGCAATGAAATGTTGCCAGTAACCTCTCTGTTCCCCTGCCCGGGCAACCCCTCCAGGCACTGAGCCCCCTCGTGCACAGGGATGGTCCTTTGTATGCCCTGCGTCCAGCACCGCCATCTGAGCATAGTATTAACTCAATAAAGATAAACAGAATAAAGTTGCCAGCAGAGTCACGGTGGCAGCCGCCGTTCCTGGCTCGTGTTTGCCACGGAGACGGCATTTCCACATGAGCATGGAGGATGCCTCAGTGAGCCATGCAGAAAAAGGCAAGTGAAACAAAAACCAGACAGGACAGATGTGGTGGCTTCTGCCCTGGGTAAGACAACCCCAGAGTGCAAGGAAATGTTCTGAGTCTGGGGCACCAGCCTGGGTAGGGGGTACAGGGCTGGGAGTTACCGGCAAATCCATGGAGGGTGATGCACCGATGCCTGGGGCTGGAGCTGGGGGAGACCCTTCTTCTGTTAAGCTTTAGTTCCCCAGAGTCAGACCCAGCCCTGGGCTCTCACTGCTGTCTCCACCTCCATGGGGTTCCTGCTCCTGTGCAGCCACAGTGTTCACCTGGTTGTTACCGGGTGTCTGGCTTTTTCACCTACTGCTGTTTCAAAGGCACCTCACCTTCCTGCCCGCTGGGTGCGCAGGCTGCCTGCCAGGCCCTTACCCACCTGGGCAGGGAGGGCGCTGCTGGGTTTCTGCTGCTGCTGTAAATATCTTGGTACTTCAGGCCTTTGAGTTATTTCTCAAGTATAAGGTCCCAGGGGTGGGATCATGGTGTCAAAGGGTTGAGTGGCTCTTGTTACTTCCTGCCCAGTTGCCCTTTAGGACAACGGGCCGGGATGGGTGGTGCAGGTGGGAGGCTCTCCCATCCACCCCTGCATATCCTGTGCCTGGCTAGGGGTGTGTGGCACGGGAAAGGGTGCAGGTTGCAGCTGGGCACCGTCAGGGTGCTGAGGATTAGAGGTTACCCCATCTTCTCCAGGGCAGGTGGCTGGTTCCAGCCCGCATGCCCGGGCTCTGGAGCAGACGGTGAGAACTAAGGCTTCCGGGCAGACGGGGCCCTCTGATGCAGGCTGGTGCCAGATGGGGTTATGGCCTGTTGGGGGCTGTGGCTTCTGTTGTGGGGAGCAATGAGACTCAGGTCAAGATGCTCATTTTGGCCTGTGACAGCCCCCACCTCTGACTCTGCCAAAGCCAGACTTTGCTGTGTCTGGGTCATGCAGCCTCTGGAACTGCAAGCAGGATGTTCCAAGTCCAAGCTGCCGACGAACCATGGCTGGCAGGAAGACAAGGGGAAGGGTCCTTAATCCCAATGTTTTTTCATTATTAAGTTTTGAGATCACCGTAGGCTGCACCCTGGTTTCAGCAGAGTAGGTAGGGTCGGCTTCAGGTGGATGCTGGTATGGGGAGAGCCCCTGCCCGTTGTCGGCCGGAGCTGTCTCCTGCCTAGTCAGACCAGGAAAGGGACACGAGATGGACTTCTTGGTCCCAGCAGGCCTGCCCCCTGTCCCTCTCCAGCTGCCACTGCCTGTTCCTCATCTTGCTTCTGCTGTGGGGCGGGGCGGGGCATCTCCAGGCACCTTCGCCAGCATCACGGCGCTCTCCCTGGAAATGCACTACTGCAGTGCTGCCTCGGTGCCCCCTGAACCCTGGCATTTCAGCCCTCCCTCACTCCGCACCTCTGCTGGGCACCCGCATTACACCAGGCTCACCACTGGGCACAGGGCATGTCTGTGTGGACAGCCAGGCGGATAAACCCTGACCACAAGGAGCTCCCTGCCAGGCCCAGGGGAGTCTGGACATGGCCAGCTATGAAGGTGCTAGTCCCCTGGGTCCTAGGAGACACCTGCCTGGGCCTCTCCTTCTTTAGCCCTCCTGCATTTGGGGAGTTGACCAGCTCCAAAGGATGAGCCCTGTTTGGGGACCTTCGACCATGCCAGGATGAGACAGCAAAGAAATAGCCTCAAGGTGAAGGATCAGAGTCTGCAGGTGGCTCTAGCCAGGTTCCTCTTCTCCTAGTCCAGCCCATCCTCCCTCTGTCCATTTGTCTTTGGGGAGGAGGGGCTGGGCTTTCTCCTGCCCCCCTAGTGTCCTCTCCACCCCTGCAGGGGTCATTCCACACGGATGCCCACAAATGTGTCCCGAGTGCCGCAGAGCAGATCTCAGAGCTACTTGCTTCTTCCACTGAAAGCTGATGTCTCCCAGCCCTGGACACCATCTGCCCTGGCTGCAGTCCTCCCTCTCTGTCCTGTTTAGATCACACATGCCCCTGACTTCTTAGTTTTTTCCCCTTTTGTCACAGAATGAGAAAAGTAGGCTGGTGTGGGGGGCAGTGAAGGGTAAGAATGTGTCGCACTGGAAGCAGGAGCCAGGACAACCAACCCCCTGCCAGCTTCTGGGGACCGAGATAAATGTCACCTTAGCTATGTTCTGGACAGGAACAATTTTATTTCAAAAGGATACAATTCCTGTGTTTCTCTTGCACCCAGTTGTGGGTAGTGGAAGGAGGTGGCCTTGTATCCCCCAGCCCTGGACACTCGCAGAAGGGTTGGTGTGCAGGGGCAAGTGTAGCACTGGAACCCCAGCAGGCCCACTGTACCTGCAGCCTGGCCTCAGCACACAGCTCTGACAGGGTCAAGTTCCCCTGCAGCGACTACCTGGAGTCTGCATCTGGTGGTAGGGACCAAGGGCAGGATGCAATGGGGCAAGGGTGGGAGCCAAGGGCCACGTCCCCACCCTCTCACAGCCCGGCCACATCCAGGGATCTCTCCCCAGGGCCATTCACAGTGTGTTTAGGGAGAGCTGTGGGTCCATCCATCCGGGATGCTCTGAGCCTTCATGGGACTGCAGCCACCAGGGCACCCAAACCTTATAGGTCACAGAGGCCATGTGTGGCTGACATTGGCTGGTGGACAAAATCTCTCCACCAAACACATCTTGGGGAGCATGTGTGCCCTAGGGATGAAGGGCTGCATGGGTCATAGCAAACCTAGTTTGCAGCCTCCCACACCTCACACCCCAGACCACAGGGTCTCCCCAGTTGTTCTCTGACAGGCATTGCTGGCTTTGGGGAATTGTGGTCGTGGAGAAAGCTAAGGCATTAGGAGCTGCCAACACCCTGTGGGCTTGGATTACAGCGAACCACTGCAGCTGGCCAGACCCGCTTCTGTGTCTGAAGGCAGCGCGGGTAGAGGGCGAGTAGCGGGATGAACCCAAGATCCGTTACAAAGAAAACCCAGAGTCAGCCTTTGTGGCGCATCACCCAGCTTGGCACACAGTAGGGGCTCAGGTAAATGGGATCCACTGGGGCCAGATTTCTTCCTTGGTAACCTTCGACGGAGCTGTCCAAACTGTGGGTTTTAGGCCCCTGATAGAGTCCACCTCTCGGGCGTCACATGGGCTATTTCCCACGACATACTCACAACTGAAAACCAGCTATGAGTTTGTTGCCGGCATGAACGAACCCTGCATGACGATTTTTGATAAAAACTGGACGTGGTGGTAGAGGTCCCCCCATGGGGAAGCCCTGTCTCCCTGTGAATCAGACAAGATCCCCGCCAGCTGGGAGAGGTGCCACCAAGGTCCAGAGGCCCTGGGAGGGGACTCTCCTCTTCAGAAAAGTGATGCAAACCCTTTTGGAACTTTGCAACCGAGAGAAGGCAGCTGCCTGCCCTGACTGGCCTGGGAGGAGCAGAAGGGATGGGGAGAGAGCAAGAGGAAGCTGCCTGGGGTCCCCCAGGAGGCAGGAAGGACTGGTCCCTGCAAGCACGCTGGGGAGATGGAGAGGAGCCCAGGCGCCCAGGCAAGGAGGTGGCTGGGTGTGGATCCAGGGAGGATGGATTTTTCAGATTCCTGGGGTGGTGGTGGTGGCCATCTGAGGAGCTCAGGAGAGAGGAGGCTGGAGACCCAGAGGTCCCCAGACCAAGTGGCCCTAGGAAACAGACACTAAATCCTCATTATAAGGCTTTTTAAATGCACAGACAGGATATTAGCGTTTAAACAGCTTCTATTACTCCAGGGCAAACTTTAAAAAACATAATATTTATAGAAAACCTCATTCAGCTCGCCCTGTTTGCTCTTTATTTCTCCTCCAATTATTGCTAATTTGGAGACGTTTTTGCTTTGGCATCTCTGCCCGTTGCCAGTCAATTGTGAAGCCACCCACTGATGCTGTCCCGCCCACACATCTCCTGCTGGACAGCCCCTGGGGCTGCAGGGGGCTGGTGTGGGGTGACCTGAGCCCACTCCCTCGCTCCCTGTCTTTCCTCTCCCAGAGAGGAGCAGTGTTCTGGCCACCCCGGTGCCCACAGGTCCTTGGCCAGGGTGTATTTTCTCTAGGTCATCTGTCTGTCCTGCTGGGCCACCCCTGCATGGCTCCCAGGCCCTGGGCTTGGGCTGCCTTTGGGCACCTCTGAGCCAAGCCTAGCACAGTGAGGCCAAGACAGGGAGCGTCCTCCTCCTGCCCTGGGCAGTGGCCACCATGATCCTGGATCTGTACTGCACCTCCGGGCCTACATGTGTGACCTGGTGGGGGGTGCCTCAGGAAGGCTCTTGCTCAGATGCTCTGCCACGCCAAGGGCCCCAAGCCATGCCACGACAGGATGTGCCCCCATGGACACACTCCAGCTGTCCCATCCTCCCTGCCTTCCCTTCTCCATCTTCTCCTGAGTCCCTGCCGAGCCCCTCCTCTGTCCAGGGCACAGCCAGAACGACCACTGGGCAACGCTCAGATGCATGGTGCTACGGCTGGCGTGGCTGCACTGTGGCCTGAACAGAGCCCAGGTGGTGAGAGCCTGGGTGGCCCTGGGCCACCCTGTCCTGATGGTGAATGTCCCTCTCCTGCTGTGCTGGGCACAGAACACGCAAACTGTAATTCCACCCAATCTACATATGGGCATTGTGATCACATTTTACTGAGGAGGAACCACCTGAGACTCAGAGCGGTTTGGTGATTTGCCCCAGATCAAACAGCTGCTGAGTCACAGAGCCAGATCCCAGGCTGGGGCTGAGGGATCCAAAGCCCATTGTGCCCACTGCCCAGACTCCAGAAGCCTCCTACCCCACGCCACTTTGTTGCTCCTCCAGGGAGTGTTCCCAGGTGGACCATCTAAAGACAGAGACGCCCAAGGGCAGGCAGAAGATTCCCCCTCTCTGGCCTCACACAGCCGCAATGGACGTCGGCACCCCTTCCGCCAAGGGGACGCTGCCCCCATGGCCAGGCTGAGAGGGCCTGAGTGGACAGGTTCTTCCCTGCACCCCACTGCTGCTCTGCTGGCCTTGGCACGCTGCCATACCCCTTATGATGAGCACAGGAATTGTTGGCTGCAACCTCACCAACTTTAAAATGGGAACAACAGTATTTCCAAAGCCACCTTGAGAAGTTATGTCCCAGAGATGGGAAGACACGTGGTCCTGTGGGTGACTCTCACCTAAGGCCCGCTGGAATGGGAGGGAGGGCTGAACAGA
The DNA here is from genome assembly GCA_963574655.1 of Perodicticus potto. Taxonomy (NCBI): domain Eukaryota; kingdom Metazoa; phylum Chordata; class Mammalia; order Primates; family Lorisidae; genus Perodicticus; species Perodicticus potto. The sequence goes on from CAUYRH010141344.1 coordinate 73,301, forward strand.
GCTGCTGCTCCAGAGGACACCCTTGGCTCCATCTGGCCTCTTGGGACTGACACATCCATTCATTCATATATTCACTCCTTCATTCCAAGTTCAAGGTTCCTGTGTTCCAGCCAAATGTCAGACACTGTGTAGGTACCAGGAATAAGAGTGAGCAGGAGCTGGTCAGGGGGCTCCTGGGGCCCCTGGTGGAGGGAGATGGAGGAGAAAAATGGGTGATGAAGCACCCTATCGCTGAGTATAGGCTGCAGAGGAGGTAATCTACCCAGTTGAGGGTGATCAGGGAGGGCTTCCTGGAGGAGGTGACACTGGATGCTGGGGCAGCCCCTGAGCCTCCCTGCCTGAAGGCTCACTGTGAAGGGAAGGCAGGAGCCAGTTAAGGTGGGAGGTGGCATGGGCTGGGAGTAGGAGGGAGGGTGTTTAAGTGGAACAGGCCTGTAGATTTTTGGATTAGCCTTGGAGAAGCCCATCTTGGCTGGACCACAGGGACTTAGAAAGGAGCAGAAAGGAGGTGCTGGACGAGGCTGGAACCCAGAGGGCACATGGAGAAGGATTTTGTGCTCCAAGTTAAGAAAGTTAGACTCAGCCTGGCAGGTAGAGTGGCTGGGCCTGGGGATGTGGACAGGGCCTCATGGCAGGGCTGGAGTGACCGAGAGTGCAGGTGGGTGGTGGGACCCTTGGGTGTAGTCTGTAGGAAAAAGGAGGACAGGCCGATCTGCAGGGAAGGGCGCGTTCTCTTTGCGCTGAGCCTGAGGAGTGTGTGCACATTGGGCCGACAGCAGAACAAGTGGGTGGCGAGCTGGACTGGGGCGGGTCCAGGTGGTGTGATGAGGTGGGAGTCAACAGCATGTGGGTGCTGTCTCACACTGGGTGGGTGACACTGCTAAGGAGGCTTCTGTGTACAGCTCTGAATCCCATCGGGCTCCTGGGGAGACAAGCAGGGGACACTCTCCTGATCATATTCCACCTGGTCCTAAAATAGCCTTGAAGTTTCAGTGAAGGAACACTCTGGCATGTCCCACAGGGCTGAGTTGATGGGGGCAAGGATAGCCACAGCCCTGGCTTGGAGTAGGGGTCCTGGGAGCAAGGCCCTGAAGAGGCCAAGGAACTAGACCCTGAGCAGAGAAGAGCCCCCGTCTAGGTCTGAAGGGGCTCCCAGGCCCGCATGGCCCCTGCAGCTGACTTGCACACGCCAGGTAGGTGCCAGGAGGCAGGATGAAGGGGAGGCCTCAGGGACACTGGCCCTTCCACCTGTGTATTCAAGGAGCATTCTGGGGAGGGGTCTGGAGGCTGGCATTGTGGGTGAGGAGGGGACCACAGGGGTACACCAGGTGCTCTCGGCCCTTGGGAGGGTGGGGAGGCCCAGAGCACTGGGTACATCCTGGCCGTAATTGCAGAGCTCGGCCCCTGGAGGCTACAGTGGTGAGCTGGCCACAGCCACCTGACTCCCAGTGGCCAGTGGTCCCTTTTGTGCAGCTGCCATGGCTCTGGTCACCTTGGTCTTTTCCACCAACTCCCTGCTGGGCCCATGGAGCAGCTGCACTACGTGGGCTCTGCAGGAACTGCTCCCGGGTCAGCCCTTCCTGGGAGGCTGCAGGGATTCCCTTAAGAGAAACCCCTGGTCATAGACTTGGGAAGAAGGTGCCTTGATGTGGGAAAGGCCCACATCAAGGAGGTATTCCTGGGCTGAGGCCACTGGGCTGGGCCCAGGGGAAGTCTGTCCCACAGGGAAGGCACAAAAAATTCACATATATTTCCACGGAGGTCTCCCACCCCTGTGAAACTGGAGGCTGAGGGGCTGGATGGGGCCTTCTCACACACACACATGCACACTCACACACACGCACACCCCTAACCATTCCTTCTGACAGCTCAGCGCTCTTGAAGCAGGAGGGTGTCATCCCCTGTCGTGTGGCCCTGATGCTCAGCCCCCTGGCACTATCCCTTCCTAGTTTCGGCTGGCCCAGAGCCTACTTTGATCTCTGCTGCTCTCAGGAGCTTTGCCGAAAGGCCCAGGGGCCGGCAGAGGAGGGTAGTCTGTATAGGGGGACTTTCTTCCCTGGGGCCTCTGTTTGTGGGGCTCTGGAGAGGTCACACATGGACCTTCCATCACGAATTCCAGGGACCACAACTCCCCTCTGGACACCACTGGATTGTGCAGCTCAGACAGGAGGTGGAGGAGGAGAGGGGCTGGATAAAGGAAGAGAACACGGGGCTGGGGGCTGCGGCCACCATTCCTGGGAGCCACTGAAGTTGGCGTGGGGTGTGTGCCCCTTCTGGCTTGGAGCACGGGCCAATCAGAGGTGAGGCACAGGGGCTAAATGTGTGCTGGGGTATAGTGGGGGGTGAGGGAGCGGTGTCCTGAGGAGGTGGTGTGTCTGAGTCTGTGTCTGACATGGGTCCTGCCCAGCTCTCTCCATGACACCCCACCAATGAGGGACTCAGCTGTCTTCCCAGCTGAGTGTGGCCTTGGGGACTCATGGCCCTGCAGGGATTCTGCGATTTTGCTCCATCCAGGTGCCAGCACGGTGTCCCACTGGGTCTGCCTCCCTTCCTGGTCTCAGGCCAGCACCACCAATTGGCCTCAAGCCACCCAGGGACCTGGGCCCAAGGCTGGGAGGGGGGTGGCTGGAGCCCACCTGGTGCACCACCCCCTCATTGAAGAGACAGTTTTTTCTAGGGCTCCCAAAGTTTCTCTAATTAATGAGACTGAGGCCCAGAGGCTGGTTAGCAGGCAGGTAGCTGCTCGGAGTTCTACACACTAGCTCCTCTGCTTCTCACTGCCTCTTCTGGAGGGTGATGGCAGGTGGCAAGCCCTCTGCTCCCATAGCCTGGGTCGGTGGCCAAGAGGGAAGCATGTGTCCCCAAGTGGGAGGGAGGGAGGGCAAGAGCCAGCTCGAGAACCGCATCTGAGCAGCTCAGCACTTCTTTTTCCTGTGGGGTGTCCCTGGCCGCCCCATCTGACGGTGTCCACCCTGGGAAGGTGGGGTGCACGCAGGCTCATGATGGTCCTCGGTGAGGGCCCAGCCTGGACCCTTGCGGGCCTCCCCACCCCATTATCCCATGAGGACCTGGCTGGGTCAGAAGGAGAGCTGGCTGAGAAGGGGGCGTGAGCGTGGACACTGGAGCTCTGGCTGGACAAGTCCTGGGGAGGCTAAAGGATGTAGGTGGTGGCCTTAGTCTTTGAGCCTCTGGGGCTGGCAAGGCCACCTGGCTGGAGGAGGACAGAGGGAAGTCCAGATAGGAAGACTCAGAGGGCAGAATGTGTGTCACGTAAGCTGCAGAGTGAGGCTGTTCCCAGACTTTCACATGCCACAAACACAGGAGGGTGGGAGGGGGGGCAGCTGGGCTTAATTATCCGGAGAGCCTCTGCCTGATTTGCAGCAGGTCTAAGCGCCTCAATGGCCCCCTGGGGTCAGGTACTTATGTGGGAGCCAGCCCTGCCCAGAAGAACGGAGGTCTGCAACATGTCTGAGCCCAGCTCCAAAAACTCGGGAACCACTTCACTGCCCTTATCTCTGAACTGGGATGGCAGGACAGGTCCTGCTCCTAGGGACAGTCCCCATGCCCTGTGCTTTTCAAAGTGCTAGAGCTCCGGGAACTGTGAGCTGGCACAGGCCTTGTGTCCACGCTGAGACTCCAGTATCCTCCAGGCCCTTCCTGAAGCCCGTGAGCTGCCTCGCCTGTGGAACGGCACAGAGCTGGCGCCCACCACATCTCCTCCAGCCTGCATCCAGAGAGTTGGGCTTGGGGCACAGAAGGCTCTCAGGGACAACAGCACCCACGTGAGATGGCCTTGGCCCCCTCTCCCCAGGCCTGCTCACTTGCCCGTCTCTGTCCCAGCACATCAGCCGTCTCTGTCTGAGCGGCTCCTTTGGGAGGGGCTCGGCCACACCTGCTGTATCTTGAGCTTCAAGTGTCAGGCCTGTGCACAGTGGATGCCTATGAATACCAGCTTGAGTTTAAGAGAAGGCAGAGGCTGCCAGGCCAGGCCTGGGATGCCCTCTAGGGAAGACAGGGGGGCCGCATCCTGGTAGAGAGAGAAGCCATCTCCTCTGTGCCCCGTGTGTCCTGTGGGCTCAGGTCTGGGGGGTTTGGGTGCCCGTGGTGAACTTCACATGCTTGCCTCTAGGGCATGGGCATGGGGTCGGTCCCTCTAAGCCTTTTGGGGGCTCACTTTTCCCTGTCTGCTCCGGGAGACCTGCTCACACAGCCAGATCCTGAACAAGCTGGCTGTCTCCTGCATCTGCTAAAACCCAGGTGGCCACGACATCACCTTCACTAGGAAACTTGCCTCGTGGGCAGGGTCTGTGTCACAGTAAGCTCCAGGGCATCTGCCCTCAAAATCCACGCCTGGAATGTACATTCACGACAATGCAGGAGCCCACAGACGCACCGCTGCGTGTATACCTGCGTGGCTGGCCTCCCCGCACACACACAACTGCACACATGTGCATAGTCACACGCACACCTCTGCACAGGACCCTGACCCCACACACGCGCCAGAGTGACACCCACACTGGGGTAGCGCCCCCATGGGCAGAGCGCTTCCAAAAGCACCCTGGAGGTCTTTGGCTGGTCAGCTGCAGACCTGACCCTGCCGCACCGGGGCCAGCCAGTGACATTTGCCACAGATTCTATCCCCAGCCCCCAGGCAGGTGGCGTGAGATGTGGAGAGGACACAGCATTGTCTAGTTGGGCAGCGGTGGTCACGAATCAATAATGACTTGGGGAGAGGGAAGAGGGAAGGGGCATGCAGGATGCTCCCCCGCCGAGGGATGCTGGGGAGGGGACACTAAGGCCCAGCACAACTGTCCTGGGTCATCGTCACTTTCCAAGCCCAGCTGCTCTGTGACCGTGCCCCTGGCACAGTGAAGCACACAGCACTCTCAGTAATTCAGCAGCAGGAGAGAGGACTCAGGGAGGGAAAATGCACCTCAGCAAGGAGGGGGGCAGGGCAACAGGGAAAGGGCTGTGAGCTGGGGACAGAGATGCAGGAGGGAGTCCAGGAGACCAAGGGAAGCGTGCTCCAGTGGCGCCCGCACCTGCCACCTCTCTATGGGCATCCTATTTAAAGAGTCGCTGGGCTGATTCTTCTTTCCCAAACAGTAACATATGGCGGCCACCGAGGCTTTGCTTTCCATCCAAACCTCAGGAGTCACGGCCCTGCCCCTCCAGGGCACAGGAAGCTCCTCTGCAGCCCCCCCAGGAGGACAGGAACTCAGGCGGCCCACTCCCAGCTGGCTGGCTGCCAGTGTTAGAAATTTCTCCCTCTAGGCAGCCTGAAATCCATCTCCTCTGCACTCTCCTTCAATCTTAGTTTTGTCAATGCGGCCTCAGGGCCGAGTAGCCCAGCCCAGCCCCCCTCACAATCTCTGCAGAGACCACTGGACACCCCTTCTCTTGGCATGCCATACTCGGCCTATGGCCAGTCCCCTGGGGATGCGTCCAAGACTCCACACCCCACCCTTGTCCACTTGGCTGTGAACCATCCCCTGGCCCAGAGCTGGGCCCTCCCGTACCCAAGGGTGTCTCTGGGCACAGCTGGGAAGCCCAGCTCCCCTCAGTGAGCCAGCATGCAGGTTGAGACCTGCGGCATCGAGACAACAGCTGTCGTGGGCAGACACTTATCCTTAGGGGGACCCCCACCCCCCCGTCAGCTCCCCGGGTACCATCACACCACCACCACCGTTAATAACGCCCTGGTTTGGGTGACGAGCTATTTGGCCACCCCTGTTACTGACAGAAGCCCCATGTCCTCTTCCTCTTGTATTCAACCAACCTGTGTTTTTGGACTTAAGAGCAAGATTCTATATCTATTCTTATTAAATGTAGTTACTTTTACCCTTGGTCCTACCAGGAGACCAGGCAAACTATCAGTTATTCCTCCCAGCCTTAGGTTAAGCAGAATTCGATCATCATGCCTACTAAATGTTTCCACAAACCATTGGTGGATGTGCCAACTGGCGTTGAGCCCCGAGCCTTGCGGCAACACTAGCGACAGCCTGGGAGCCAGTGCTCTTTGGAGGCGCCATTCAAACAATTCTGGGTGCATCTAACTTGACCACCATCCCATCCTCGGGTCAAAGAGACGGTCGCATACATAGCCCCGTGTCTGCAGGGCTGGCCTTCCTGCACCTTTGGAAAGTCAGGAGCCTCTGAGCTTCAACTTCCCTCCTCGGGCATCACTTGCTCGCAGCTGCTGCCTCTTGGACCAGCCCCCCAGTGCCCCTCCTGCTTCCGAGTGTCAGTTCCCATATGCACATCTATTTAAGAGAGAGGTGAGTTCAAAAAGGTCCCTGTCAACCGCCTTCTCCACCAGTTCTGCACTGACCTAGGGACGCCTCAGCAGCCAGCATGTGCATCCGGGGAGGTGGGTGTCCATGCCTCGGGGACCCTCCAAACCCAGCAGGGGAGGGGCCACTGGGGCAGAGCCGGAGGGGGTCCCGGGTCCCTTCCATGTCATTGGCCAAACATCCGTGGAGCACTGGGGACCCGGCCATGAGCCCAATAGGCTGAACTTCCTTCCTTCATGAGTTTTCCCCTGTCTGGGGAGGGGAGCCAACAGGCACAACAGAGAAAGTTATCTTGTATGTTGAAGGTGAGAGGGCCCAGAGGGCCACAGCAGGGAGGGGGTCCACAGTGGCAGCCAGGGGCTCAGGGTGGGGCTAACTGAGGAGGTGGTGCAGGGAAGGGCCCCAGGCCCTCTAGAAGCAATGTTCCCGCAGAAGAGCACCCCCGGTAGAGGTCCCGCTGTCGGGCCCTGTCTGGCTATTGAGGGGGCTGGAGTCATGACAGGGAGGGTGGCCACAGGCAGGAGCCAGAGGAGCCCTGGGCCAGAGCGTATGAGGTCTTAGCGAGGAGGGTATTTTGAGGACAGTGGCCTTTCTCTAAAAGAACTGGGAGTCACAGGAAGAATTGGAGCAGAGGTAGGGCACAGACCACCTCGAGCTTTAAAAGCATCATTGTCATCCCAGCAGCACATTCCTTAAGTGGGGGGCAGGTGTCTAGAGATGGACCCCATGGCCCCCTCTGCTCGGCCTGAGGCTCTCTCAAGAGCAGGTATCCACAGAGGAGTGGGGACGGCTTCCTGGCCTGATTAGCCGGATTCGCTACCCTTCCCACCCTGACCAAGAGAACACGTGTGGGGTCCCAAGTGTGTCTTGAGTGTCACTCTGCTGGGTCGAAGGAGCCCGGGATTGGCAATGCTGAGACCTGACCTCAAATTCCAGCTGACCAGCTGTGCACATGTGGGCACATGATATAACCTCGCTGAGCCTCGGTTTCCTTTTTATTAGGGTGCAGATAGCAACACTCTCCTTCCTGCATGAGTCTGGGGGTTTCCAGAGCACCACGGTGAAGAGCCTGGCACACAGGTGTTTGATAAACGATCCCTGCTAATCAAGGCACATGGGAGGGTGCAGGGCGAGGCATATGAATTCGTTCACTGAGGGACTGGATGATGAAAGCCTCCAACTCTCCCACCTTAGGAGGCTCTGAGCCCTGGCAGGCCTCACCATTCTGGGCAGTGACCTCAGGGCTTCTCAGAGCCCTGCAGGAGCAGTGGAGGATGGTGGCTCCTCCATCCGCCCTGCTCGGTCCCCATCGCCTCCTGCACACCCTTCCTTCCCTCTCCCTCTAACTCTTCTGTAAGTGCCAGCCAGGTGGCAGGCCGGATGCCAGCAGAGGAGCCGTAGAGATTTCTTGCTGGTGTTAGCTGAGATCACCGGCTCTGAGTGCTGAGTCTTCGAAGGCTGATTCCAACACAGAAGGGACAAAATACGTCCCGAGAGATTAAGCTCAGCAGCTGAGCCAGAGACATTTGCAAAGGCCGTGGCCTCGGTTCCTGAGTGGGGTCTTCTGTCCTCCTAGAGTGGACAGAGGTGTCAGATACCCAGCTCGCCCCCGGGAAGGGGTGACTACCTGCTTCTGTGCTGGCTGGCCGAGGGTAGGGGCTCTGTCCTGCTCCCTGTTGTGGCCCAAGCACGTGGTGTGTGTTCACTGCTGACTGTATGATGAACCGTTGGTGCTACGTGGGACCCTCCCTTCAGGAATCATCAGTGTGAGCCCTGGGGGAGGGTGGCCCAGGGAGGTGACTCGCCGGGGATACTTCCTGTACCACTTATAGCTGGAGCACAGGTGTGACAGCTGAGAGCTGAAAAGCAAAGTGCCCAGGAAGGTCCTGACCAGCCAAGGGGCACAGGTGATAACTCTGGGGTGCGAGTAAGGGTGGAAGGGACTCGGAGGTGAGGAGGTGGCTCCAGGCTTCTGTGTTGGTGATTCCTCCCCAGGCTTGACTTACACCCATCACCTCTCGGGGACGCCACTCTGCTCACTGGGGGAGTAGGTAGGTACAGCTGTCATGTAGCCACCAATAGAGATAAAACCCGCCTTTTTCGTGGCCCTCCTCTGTGAATGCCAGAGAGGGTGGGCCCTGCTGTGAGCCACATGGAAAGGCCTTTGCAGTCAGTTGGCAGCAGGTGTGGGTGGCAGGGATGGCAGCGCTGGTCTCCCTACCCTTCCCCTCCTCCTAGCAGCTCCCAGTTGCCAGTTCTGTCTTGAGCGGGATATGGGGGCCCTCACCACCTCACCGCTCCTTCTAGACCTCTCTGGGCACTCCCTGCACCCCCTCTGCCATGGGTGTCGGGCACAGCCATCCGCCGAGGGTCAGGGGCACGGTGGCGAGGTCTGCAGGAGGGGTGTGTGTCTTGCCCTCTGCCCAGAGACCTGCCTCCTGCTCCCTGGAATCTGGTGAGAAATTACTCTGCCCAAGCAGAACACGCCTGGACTAGCCTCCTCTCCAGCTGTAATTAATACTCTGGGGAAAACACAAGCTCGTGGTTTTACACTTTCACACAAACATGTGTGCACACATGTACATGCTTCTTTCGTTGTCCTCCAATCCCATCTCCAATGTTTAATGTCCTGTGCTTTTCAAAGGCAGCAAAAAACCACCCAGCTGGATACATCTAGAATGCCAAGAGCAACACCAGGGACCCCATTCAGGTTCTACGATGCAGAACTGGAGAGTGTGGGAGCTGCGTGTCCTGCGGGAGTGTGTGTGGCAGCTCTGAGTGCAGCCCTGGCCTCAGCCCAGATAGGAACGGCCACCAGTTTGGGTTAACCTTTGTGGCCAACATTTCTGGGCATCTCCCCTGCAGACTCCTTCCCCACCCATAAGGGCAGCTTACCCGATACACTGGTCCAAACAGATGTGTGCAGACGGAACAAGCCCCCGACACCTGGTGTTTCATACAGAAACTCTGCAGCAAGCTTTGCCATTTCATGAAGCCAGACGGCCAACAACCTTGACAATGGTATGTTCTCTCAGAGGACCAGGAGCCCATGTGGGCTGGGAAGGGCGAGTCCTCTGTGTCTCACGCTAGCCACTTAGTTCCTTTGTTGCAGGAAGCATGGATGGGAAAGAGCTCAGAGACGAGAGACCAAGAAATCCATACTCTCTATGGGAATATCCACTGTGCACAAGGGACAGTCAGGGCTGCGGTGTTACCTGGGCCACCTACGGCATGAGCCTGGTATGTGATGTGCCCATCCTCAGCCTCAGTTTCCTCGCCCATAGCATGGGGATGACAGCATCACTCCTGCCTTCTCAACAGGCTTGCTGTGAGGACACAATGGTGTGACAAGTGTCGCTTTTAATGGCCTGTGTTCCCTTGTCAGCTGGAGGTGCTGTGCCCACAGCAAGGGTTGACAGACAGGGTCCAGCTGGGCCTGGCTCAGCTGAGGGGGTGTGGGGACTGAGATTTGGAAGACTGAATGGCCTGGACCTCCAATAGTCCTGCTCAGTAATGCTTACTGGGGGCAGGAAGCTGCCGGCCACCGCGCGGTGACATACCCAGCAGTGAGGCCAGTTAGGTTGCTGGGGCCTCGAGTTTCCTTGGGTTTCCGAATTTTGGGAGGTGTAGATGCACTGTTTACCTCCCTATCTTTCTCTCCTTATTCCTTACAATCAAAATCTTCCCAGTAAGAAATCTGTGAAACACACTTGGTTACAATCTTTCACGAGTTAAGTTCCTGCCACTGCAGAGTTCTCCCAAGGGAGGGGAAGGAGGCCGTCTTCGAGGCAAGGGAGACAAGCTGTTTGTCTCTCCACCCGGACTGTGTATTACGGGCCTGTGAGTGCTTTTTTGACAACCCCCCACCCTGGGTCACCTGGGGGACTGTCATTCCATCCTAGGGGACTGGAGCCAATGGCCAGGCATGTGTCACGTGTCCTGGGATGCCTGTGTGTGGGTGAGTGAAGAGGGGAGAGGGTGTATCTGCTTCCAGTGAGACAGGCCTGTGCACCCAGCCTCCTGGAACAATAACTGTCAGCCAAAGAGGAATTTTCAAGGCACTGGGCATGAGGCAGGGAAGGGTGGTGACCCCTGAGTGCCAGAGAACCAGGCGGGGAGCCCCACAGCCATCCTAGCTGTCTTGAGAAAGTTTTCAGGCCGTGGTGCAGGGACCCCAATAGAGACAGAACTGAGAGGTGGGGAGGCCGAGGTGGCTGAAGACAGAGCCCTGGATAGGAGGCTGGATGGAGGAGGCCCTGAGAGGGCACTCAGTGGAGTACTGAGCAGCGTGAGTGTCTGAGCAGCCACCCTAAGGGAGCGGAGGAACAGCACTCGGCACCCACATGCGGAGCGGGCACGTCCTCACCAGCTAGGCCGGACGTGCACGGCCTTGCCTCTGTGACAGGATCCGTCAGACCCAGAACAAACGCAGCCCTGGGCCCATCTGGCAAATCATAAAGAATGGAAAGGACTGAACTTTTAAAAAATAACTGCATCCCAGAACAAGGCTCAAGAATAGTTACAGGAACTCAAAAGCACCCCACATCCTACAAGGTGAAATTTATAATGTCCAGTTCAATCACAGATTTACCAGGTCTGCAACCAGAAAGGGAAACAGAATCCCAAATGAGGAGGAAAATCGATCATTTGAAACTGGCTCAGAACAGTTTAACATCTAACAGATGTTAGAATCGGAAGACAAAGACAGGAAAACAGTTATGTAACTGTATTACAGACACAGAAGATGTAAAAAATACCCAAACTCAACTTGTAGAGATAAAAAGTACAGCGTCTGAGACTGAAAAAAAAATGCATCAGATGAGCTTCATGGCAGACTCAACACTGCAGAGAAAAGATTAATGAACTCGAAAATGCAACAATAGGAACTTCCCAAAATGAAACACACAGAAAAAAATAATTTAAAAATTGGAAAGGAACAGGTAAAATTGCCTTTATTAACATGATCACTTGTGCAGAAAATCTGATGGAATCTACACAAAAGCCGCCAGAACTAGTAAGTGAATTTAGCAAAGTTGCAGGACGCAAGATCAATATACAGAAAAAATCTATTTTATTTCTATATACTAGCAACAATCAATCAGAAATCTAAAGAGAAATACCACTTAAAAGAACATTAAAATATAAATTTCTTAAGGACAAATCTAACAAAAGACATGCAAGACCCATCCACCGAAAACCATCATACAAACCACTGATGGGAGAAATTAAAGTTCTGATTAAAGGGAAAGTTGTACCTTGTTTATGAGTCAGAAGACTCAGCGCTGTTAAGACGTCAGTGATCCCCCAAATTGATTTCTAGATTCAATGCAACCCCGATCAAAATCCCAGCAGACCTTTTTTTGTTTGTTCATTTTAGAAATTCACATACCGATTATAAAATTCACATGGAAATGGAAGGGGCCTGGAATAGCCAATACAACTCTGACAAAGGACAAGAGAGTTACCTGATTTCAAACTTTAACTACAAAGGTACGACCAGCACCCCACTGTGGGGGGTGCTGGCATCGAGACAGACACACAGACCCAGGGAACAGAAAGAGACTCACAGGCTGATTTTTGACGAGGCTGCATGGGCAATCCAGTAGAGGAGAGGATAATCTTTCTAATAAGTGATGCTGAAATCACCAGACATCCATATGCAGAAGAACAAACTTCAATCCATAACTCAGACTATGTGCAAACATTAATTCAAGATAAACTACAGACCTAAACGTAAAAACTAAATGTATAGAGCATCTGGAAGAAAGCCTAGGGGGGAAATAATCTCTTTGTGCTTTACCAAAGAAAATGTATAGAGGCCAAATAACCCAATGAATAGAGTCTCAACATCATTAGTCATTAGGGAAATGCAAATGAAAACCACAAGGCAATTCCACTACACTACACACTTAGAGTGGCAAAAATCACAGCCCTGACGACACCAAGGGCTGGTGAGGATGGGGGAAGAACAGCAGCTCTCACGTGGCTGGTGGGACAGGAAAGGCCACAACCACTTTGGTAAACAGTTTGGCATTTACTTAAGAAGTTAAACACACACCTGCCATGTGACCCATCTCACCCGTAGGTATTTTACTCAAGAGAAAAGGACAGTGTCTATATAGAGATTTGCACACAAATATTCACAGCAGCTTTACTTGTAGGACCCCCAGGCTAGAAGAAACACAAGCGCCCATTGAGGAGCGCACAGATAAACTCCCATGGCATGATCATAGCGTGGAGTAGGGCTCAGCGATAAGAATCGAACGATTGATGCGTGCAGCAGCGCGGATGGATCTCAAAATAATTATCCTGAGTGGAAGAGGCCAAACCCACCAAGAGTACAGATGGTGTGGCCCTCGTATATAAAGCGCTCAAAAATACAAACCAGTCTATAGCGACAAGAAGTGGATGGTGGTGCTTGCCTGGAAGAGGAGGTTGGGTAGGGTGTGTGGGAGGGATTACGGAGCAGGCACTGCTGTGACAGGGCCATGGGTAGAAGAAACATGCCTCAGAATGTAGCAGCCTGCACGGTCTCTGCTTTGGTGAGCGCACACCCATCACACTTCAGTAAAACTGTTCAAAACTAAACGTGCGGAAATGCAAATGTATGGAACCGGGCAGATCACTGCATCATCACTTAGAACATAGATGGATTCTTTACTATACAGACTTACCTGAAGAGTCTTTGGACCCTTCCCTGTTAAACAGGCTCAGTTTACGAGGATGGCATCTCAAGAGGCTGCCCCCCTCTTTGTGGTTAAGAACACTAGGGTGAGGGTGTGAGCCGGGACCAGCTGTGCCCTTTGCTCCTGCCAGGAGAGCTGCATCTAACACTGAGACATGCGGTGTCCACGTGGCAGTGGCGTGGGGGGTGACACACAGAGCCTCGTGTGGGAAAGTCAGTGAGCAGAGCCCAAGCCACCCTCTGCACACAGACCTGGGCGCCCCCAGGGTGCCGGCTTCTAGGTCAGAGGCTTCTCGCCTGGGTCAGTGCCCACTTCTGGGCCTCAGATGGGCTTGGGGCAAACACGACGTGAATGAGATCATCCAGCAGAGTCCCTACTGTCTGACTCAAGACATCCGCCCCTAACCCTGACTGACCTATGTTCCATTTCTCATTTTCAGACCGGCTGTTGCTGTCCTTGTGCCGTACCCCTGAGACCCCAGAGTCCACTGGGAGAAGCCACCTGGGGGCCGAGCTTGCAAACTCATAACAAACTTGCATTTCCTAATACCGTTCTCAGTGAACGGACATTATGACGGTGCCCAACTCATGATGGCTTCATTTAGGATTTTTTCAACTTTGTGATGGGTTTGTTGGGGTATTTAAATGCATTTTGACTTGGGATATTCTTGACTTATGATGGGTTTATCAGGACGTGACCTCATCAAAAGTCTAGAGGCATCTGTACTTGTATAATAACATCCCCAAAGTTAAACTGCGGGAGTGAATCCCTGAAGAAAATCAGCTACAGGTGGGCATGGAGGGTCAGCTGCAAGGAATACCCAGACTGACGATTTGCCCATCAGCGTCTAGTCCCACAACAAGGGTCAGTGTGGGGACTGAGCTGATTTCTGAAGCCCCATCCCTCATGGGTGAGTCAGACCACCCTGAAACATAGAGCCAGGGCTGCCCAGGGGAGCAGGTACCCTGAGGCCCTGGGCAGGGGGCAGTGGTGCCAGGGGGGGTCTGGGGGAGGGGCGGCAGGGACCGTGAGGGACTGGACAGCAGCAGTGCCCCCCAGACAAAGGAGTAGCCTACAGACAAGCTCCTCGTCCACTCATCCCCTCCCCTTCAGGTCCTCCCCTCCCCCGCCTTCTCCAGCACACTCAGGGCTGCCCACAAGGGGACACGAGAAAGGACGACCTGGAGGTGCCAAACACAGCCAAACCCGTGCTCCTCAGCCCTGAGCCCGTCTCCCTCCAGCGAATGAGAAACCCTAGAACTCCCGGCATTTACCAGCGGCTCCCAAGATGCTCAACATGCTCATATCTGTCAAAACTATTCAGGAGAAATAGAGAAAGTCTTTATACCTTTTATTCAGCCAATTTTCCCCGAGGCACTCTGGGCTCTCTAAGAAAAGAAAAAGAGAGAAAGAAGAGAGAATCACAATCAGTGTTGTCATCAGGCATCTGGCTGCTGGTGATGCTATTTGCTCATCAACTAGTCCAGCCTGGAAGCTGAGGCGTCCTCTCCTGGGGCTCCTGGGAAACCTGCCCTGTTAAACTCGGGCTCCCGCCTGATCTAACTTAACAGGCAAAGACGTCGGGAAACGGGCGCTGTGCACCTGCCAAGCAGACTTCCCCACTTCACCTTCCCTGTGACCCTTGGGGTGTTCTCTTTCTTTCTTTCTTTTTTTTTTTAAATTTTCCTCTCTTTTCTCTGCCTCAGACTCTAGATGATCTCTTTCCTCTTCTCCCCACACTCTGTTTTTTTTTTTTTTTTTAAATTTGTCCACTAATTCAGACTTCATGAATCACTGATGGTAATGTTTAGTCCCCAGCTGGGGCTTCTCCGCTGCTCAGCAGGGATTGTCTCCTCCTCCAGGAGGGGATGGTCACCACACACATGTTCATTTTAATATTATGTTAAAGATAAGTAAGGGAATTCTAAATCCCCACCAAAAAAGCAGGACGTGGAAGCAATCGCAGTGTGTTGTTTAGAATTGGTGCAGCTTCCAGTAGCAGGAAAAATTTCAAGCTGAAGAGAAGCTGGCAGGGGCCACGCACTTGCTCACTTTATAATCTGGGGACCCGGGCTAGTGGGGTCAGGGTTCTTGCCTAAGGTCACAAAGCTGACCAGAGCTCAGGGGCACAGGGGACTTCACGTGCGTGCCTGGACACTCAGTCTGTCCCTCGGGAGCTTAGAAATGAGTGTGTGTGTGTGCGCGTGCGTGGGTGTGTGCACGCACGCAATTGTGTGTCAGCTGCTGCTTTAGATTTAAGTTTCCTTCACTTATATTTTCTCGTAATTTTCTGCATATACTTCTTGTGTATCTTTCCTGTTGTGGTAAAATACACATAGTGTGAAATTTACCGTCTCTACACTTTGAAGTGTCCAGGTCAGTGGCATTAAGTACTTTCACAGCGCTGTGCAGCCGCCTCCTCTGTCTCCGGCCGGGACATTTTTGTGACCCCAAAAGGAAACCCTGTGCCCTTCACATACCCACTCCCCACCCCCACCCCTGTGTGTGTGTGTGTGTGTGTGTGTGTGTGTGTAAACTTAGCATACATAAGATAAAAGCAAGTGAAAAGATCCTGGAATTAAAAAGCAGAGCCTGACTGGGCCTCTTTCTTGAGATCTTGAGTTGCCTCTGTCCCTGCTTTTGTCCCCATCAGCAGAGACGGGCAGCTGGACATCTCAGCTACTTCACGTTACTCACTGTGGCTCCCGGGGCAGATGCTATCCTAACAGCCCCATTTCTCAGATGTAAAAATGGAGGCCCCTGCTGGTTAAGCAGCTGCGCTGGCAGTAACTGGGCCAGCTGTCCCCTCTCACCTGTAGGTAAAGTGAGAAGGGGACGTCTCACCGTCCAGAGCCTGGCCCATGTGTGCTGGAGCTTGGGCTGGTCACGATGAAAGCGTTTCAGCATTGCACAGACCGACCCCTACTAAACCACAGCAGGGAGGGCTGTGGGCACAGAGCACCAGAGCTTGTACTGGACACCAGGCAAGACACCATCTAGGTGGCCCCAGGTGGCTTCTGCTCCCCTCCCCAGCAAAAAAATCCAACCAACCAACCAAACAAACAAAAAACTGGCAAAAGCAATTGCTGCAGGCGAGGCGGGGGAGGGCAGGTGCGGGGAGGGCCGGAAGCCGGGCCCTCCCACAAGGAGGTACCAGGCACCCGTGGCTTCGTGGACTGCTGCACCAGTGGCTCCATGGACTGCTGCCTGCAGCTGATCAGTAGGATTTTCTCAGAGTTGATTTTTTTCTTGGTTTCTTTTCTTAAAGTGAGTTGCAATTCAATATAATTTAGCTCCTTTCAATCCAGCACTGCTGAACAAGTGCACAGCCGAGGGAGGGAAGATTCCAGAGCTGGAGGGGAAGGGCCTGCTGCCCTGTGGGATGGGGTTGAGAGGGAGTTTCTCTTCCTTGCCTCTGCCCCTCCTCTATCCAGACGAGACTCCACATTTGTCCGTCTGTCTCCTTCATCCTCGGTCCTCCCAGGGTGTCCAAGCTCCTCTAAGCACAATGGAGCATTCTGGCCCAGGACCTCCCAGTCGTCGGGCGACCTCAGCACTGATCAGAGTTGGCGGAGCATCCCGTCCCACCACTTCCTCAGCCTCGGCCAGTCCTCTGCTCTGAGTGACCCGGTGTCCCCTGAGTTCTATTCAAGTTTCCTCATGGTTACAGGTGTTTTTATTTGGTCAAAGCAAATTTTTTGGCACCTGCACCGTGTGAACACAAGTGCCAATGCTGGTGTCAGGAGGCTAAGAGGCTGGGAGCCAGTTCAATCCCAAAGGGCCTCCGTGCTTCAGAAACCCCAGAATTCAGGGAGGGTTAGGAGGGAGGCTGAGCCTGAGGCCTCCCCATGGGGGTCCCACCTGCCTTGTCTTCCATCCTGCAAAGCATCTCTGGGCCTGTGAGGTTCTTCTCGGCACCTCCAGGGTCCCCATGCTGCGTGGAAGGGGAGGAGTCCACTGCCCAGGAGGCCACAGCGGCCTGACTTCTTGCCCCTACCCAACCCAGGGTGGAGGGAGCAACAGAAACCCCTGGGCTAACTCCCACCCCACGAGCCTTGCTGACCAGAGCTGGCAGGTGGGTATGCTCCCAGGGTCACAACATACAGTTGTCCCTGCTTCTCAGCCTCGCTGTCTGCAAACACTGCTCTTAGTGGCTCAGCAGTTAACCAGTTATGGTGACTTTTGCCTCAGTGCACGAGGTTCACACGGTGCATCCGGCCTGTGGGTGCAGTACACTGTCAGCAAAGCCCAAACACAGTGAGTGCACTTACCTGGCTCGACCCCCCAGCCCACCCTGCCTCTGATGCAGGGGGTGGCGTGAAGTCCCGTGGGTGGAGGCCGTGGCTTAGAGGTCTCGTGTCCCCAGGCCTGGCATGGGGCTACCATAGACAGGGAAGTGGAAGTTTGCGAGTGAGTGATGAAGGAAGGGCCAACAGGGCGGGATTTGCCTCTGAGATCAGAGCTGGACTCAAGCTGGCAGCGTGGGGTTGGCTCCTTTGAGAGTGGGTGCTGGTTCCTCTCTCCACAGAGGCCTGTCCTCATCCCCCCTGCGCCCCACTTCTCCTGCCGGCTCCTTCTGCTCATAGCACAGCCCACCGTGGGGGCTCCTGCCCGCGGGCCTCCTGCTCAAGACTGATTGTTTCTGTCTTTATTCAACTCCGTGCAAACATCGGGGTCTCCTGCCTCCCAGAGCCCTTGACCTCGCTCTCTTCTGCCCACAAAAAACATTTTGTTCTTCAGGAATTTAACTGGGCCTTGCTGGTATGACCCTTGGAATCAAAAGAACACGAGTCTATTAGTAAAACCTGTCTGTAGTGTGATTCGTAGAAAGCAATTTGCCAGAAATGGTCCCCTTGTGTAGTGACCCCACTGGGCCCTCTGACGGGTGGCCCTCAGCGCTGGGCCCTCCCTCCTCTCCCCAGCTGGGTTCCAGGAAGGCAGAGCATATTTGTGACGGGCTGCGTCCTGCTGTGGCCTCAGCTTGTTGGCGCTGTCATCTTGTCTCTATTATGGGGCATCCGCTACGTGGCTGACCCTGAGTGCTGGCCTGGGAGGGGCGTCCTCACTCTGATCACCCCAAAGTTTCTCCTGCCCTGGGACGGGCGTCCTCGCCTCTGATCACCTGATGTTTCTCTCAGTCTGTTTCACTTTACGTCTGAGCCCCCAGCATGACATCGTCCTGGGGGTGATGTTGTAAGAATCCTTTGTTTTGGGACAACTGTGCCCGCTCTTAACTCCACTGGCAAGGACAACCGAGTCAGCCACAGGTGCCCTTGTTCCAAGGGCAGTGAAGGGCCCTGTCCTAGTGCTGGTGTCCAGGAGGCTGAACGCAGCTGATGCTGATGGAGGTGCTGGGAGGATGACTGTACCATGGGGACCTAGCTCTGCTGGAGGAGTGGGAGGTGGGTTCTCCTGGGAAAACATAGTCCTGGTGCCCTGACAATACCATAGGCCAGGGGTTAAGCAACTGCAATTTGTCTCTCAGTTCTGGACATCGGCAGTCTGAGGTCAGGGAGCAGCGGGCAGATTCTAGATGAAGCCCCTTCCTGGCTTGCACACACTGCCCCCTCTGCATCCTCACGTGGCGAGGGTGCTGTGAGCTCTCTGAGGTCTCTCCCTAGAAGGGCACTAATCCCATGGGACCAGGGACCCGCCCTCATGATCTCATCTAACCCTACCATCTCCCAAAGGCCTCATCTCCAGATACTACCCTGTGGGGGGCCAGGGCTTCCACACAGGAATTTGGGGGAGTCACAGACACTCCATCTGTGATACGCAGTTTCCCAGGATTTTCCTCTCCTTTGTGTTTGCCCTCTCTGAGTTTCCCTAAATGTGCAGCCGTGGTGCTTGGATCACGTTTGGCGTCAGGCAGATTTATGTGGCATTGTCTAGTCCCTGAGCCTGGAGGGACCTTGGGAGCCCTTGTCCCCCCCGCCGTGTTGCTCCCCACCCCTGAGCCCCCAGGGGAGGTGGGCAATGGGGAAGCTACTTAATGCAGCTTTGAAAAACCTGCCTGTTCATTGCTCTCTTGTGTTACTTTGGATTTTATTAAATGATCCATTTGTGCTCTTGCCCTAAGGGGAACTGGAGGTAGAGGGCACAATTTTATAAATAAAAAATCAACTGTGGGTGGCTTAAACATGACTTTTGATTATGGTGATCGTGGCAGAAGAATCATATCAATATAGGTTGTTTTTCCTTCTTTTGAAAAGAAATTCACCTTTGGAAAGGAAAGGAGAGGCAAAAAGAGGAGGGAAGGGGATGGGAGGGCTGGGCACTGGCTGTGCTCGGAGCTGTCCTCAGGTACACTGGGGAGTTCTAGCAGGTTTTGGCCATCACAGTGGCCACCAAGTGGCTTTGAGTCTGGGGCACACAGACCAAACTGAGGCTGTGGGCAGGGCAGGAGTTGTGCTCGGAGCAGCCCGGACCGGGCTCAGGGGCCACCTGCCAGAGTTCCACTGCCAGGGTCCTTCCAGGCCCCGTAGGCCTTTGTCTCACTCCAGGGGGGCCTGATGCGCCCTCTGTCTTCATGGACACTCCTGTGTGCCCTGTGACAACAGCGGGGACCTCCAGCGCAGGCTGAGTGGACTGTGCCCTTCTGGGGTTGTACCATTCTGTCTCCATGGCCACTCGATGGGGCAGGGTGGGCACCGTGATCATTCCTGTCTCCAGGCGACAGAGTTGAGGCTCAGGGAAATGAAGCAACTTGCCCCAAACTCCGCGGCCGGTACACATCGAAGCTGGGTTTGGAAGTAGACTGCCTGGCCACAGGTTCACCCTGGGAGCCAATTCTGCTCAGCCAAGCACGCCGGGATGGAGCCTGGGGCCGCAGGCAGAGATAGACGGCAGGCTGACTTAGCCTGGGAGCAGACCCTCTGTGTTCCTCTGCTTCTAGCCCAGGCTGCAGTTGGCCTCAACATCCCCCATCAGCCCAAACCCTCCTGTCTGCTTGCAATTCCCTGAGCCTGGCCCCCTCTGACTGCCTGTGGCCAGCCGAGTCTCCCTGCCATGCTGGGCTGTCTTTGCAAGGTCCGTGGTGTGCCCTTGCCTGTGGGCTGCTTGCTGCTCGGGAGGGTGGACTTAATCACTGTCAATTGCTCAAACCATAGAGAAGAGGTTCCATCCAGGGCAAAAGGGTCTGGGGGCACCGGCTGCCCTTGGTGGAAGGCTGTGGGGAAGAGGCTTTCTCTACATCAGCTGAACTTCCCACAGGCCCATGGGCTGAAGGAAGCTCATGGCCACAGTGCCAGCCTCACAGCCGGGTGGTTTACAGCGTCTCCGCTACGGTGTGCCTCCCTGAGACGGGAGGCTGGCGTCATCTCCCTGGGGAGCTTCTAACTTTCTTCCCCTAAGCCTGATGCTGGTTTGTTTCAGCAAATCTACAGACACCACTTCGGCCTGTGGGCAAGAGTCCAGCTGTGCCGGGAGGAACAGTGTCCCCCCAGAATGCAAGTCCATTCAGACATGGGCTCTTTGCAGATGTAATTAGTTAAGATGAGATCGTCCTGGATTTGGGTGGGTCCTAAATCCAGTGACCGGTGTCCTCATATAGAGGAGAGAACAGAGAGGCGTGCCGAGAGGGGACCGTGTGAAGACAGAGGCAGAGACAGATGTGTCTACAGCGGAGGAGCACCAGGGATGGTCGAGGGGACCCACACCCTGGAAACAGCAGGGCTTCCTCCAGTGCCTTTGAGGAGAGCGTAGCTCCCAACACCCCAGTTTCAGACCTCTGGCTCTAGAAGTGTGAGAGGATGAACTTCTCTGGCATTAAACCCACCCATTTGTGGTCATTCACTACGACACACCTGTGTGCATTATAACACACCCGCCTTCCCCAGAGGCCCCCTTCACTTGCAGGGCAATTCCCATGAAGGCTGCAGAGTGGCGCCGCCTTGCTGCACCCCTCTGGTCCTGGCCTTGTGGACATGGCCCCCAGACCACAGCACCTGTCTTCACAGTTGTCACCCTCCCCTGGATTCTCGGTGGCCAGATTCATGACCCGGCACATCCCCTCTGCACTCGCCCACCCAGAGCTGCCCCTCCTTCCCATGCAAATCAGAGGGACGGGGCAGCCATTCCCCGAGGGCCAGGGTGCAGGACGAGCTGGTGCCACATTATCAGACCTAAGGACGCAGGTCGACAGTTGTTCTCTTGAGGGGTGCTTTGGAGCCACTTCTGTGTTTTGTTTCTTTTTTTTTTGGTTGTTCATTTGAAATTTTTTTTTTTTTTTTTAAGACAGAGACTCAAGCTGTCACCCTGGGTAGAGTGCAGGGATGTCATAGCTCACAGCAACCTCAAACTCCTGGGCTTAAGTGATTCTCTTGCCTCAGCCTCCCAAGTAGCTGGGACTACAGGTGCCTGTCACAATTTCCAGCTATTTTTTGGTTGCAGTTGTCATTGTTGTTTTAGCTGGCCCAGGACAAGTTTGAACCTGTCAGCGGGTGTATGTAGTCAGCGCCCTACCCACTGAGCTACAGGCACCGCTGTCATTTGAATTTTTATTACTGTGGTAAAACACACATAACATACATTTACCAACTTTTGGGTATTGTTTACTTCCCTCGGCACAAAGTCCTCAGGGTCTGTCCCTGCTGTAGCAGAGCCAGGATTCCCTTCTTTTACTGCTGAGTAATGTTGCAACGTATGGCCATTCACCTGCTGAATAGCTAAGCAAATATTTGGATTTTAAGTCACTTTTTAAGACAATGAGAATCATATAATTGGCTACATTTTCCACTTTTCTTTGGCCACTATCAAATTCAGGGAAAAATAATTGTGGCTCGACTTTGCCAGCGGTATCTGAAAGCCACCACGGCCCCCTTTTTCTGTCCTATGTATCTTTCCATTGCCCAGTTGTGACTTGCACCCAGGACATGTTTCTACCTTGTTTTGCGTGGTCCTGATAAGGTATGCAACCATCTACAGAAGATGGGGTACAAGTCAAAACAATCAGCAGTCTCTCCTCACTGTGCAAGCAGTCCCCCCTGTCACACCAGGCTGTGTCCCCCCAACTGGAGCTGGACATCACAAGCCCCCTGCTTGTAGCCCAGGCACATGCGTGAGAGGAGCAGAGCCCCCAACCCCCGGGGGTCGGACTGTGGGCCAGGGGGGCCTTTGGATGCCGGTTTCTCGGTCTCTTTCCCTTGCTGGTGTCTGACTATGCTGAGGAGCTGTTCTTCCTTCTAACATAAACTGAAGGGACGTGGAGTCGCTGTCTGAGCATCTGTGTCTGGAGCTGGGCACCACAGGCCACGTTCTCTCTAACACTCAGCTGGAGCTCGGGATGAAGTGTGTGGGTGGCCATCCAGCCTCCTCTTTGGTGGCACGTCTCGGCTCCCATCCTTTCTGTTCCTTAGAAGATGACTGTTCTGGAGTGTGGAAACTCAGCTCGGCCGCGCTCATAGCCACGGTTGGGATGTGTCTCCCACCTAAGCAGCTGAGCCCTGCAGGCCCGCACAGCTCCGGGAAGCCGGAAGGTGCCGCCCTCCATGGAGAGGGTGTGGCTTATTGGCAGAAGTGTTCGTTGGGACACTTGGCATTGTCCCTGCCTGGTTGCTTTTGAGACGGCCAAGATGGGCCAGGGAGCTGCATTAACGTGCAGGGCAGATGGCACCCTCAGCACCCAGATGAGCAGATCGTGAGCTCGTGAGACGAGCGTGTTTTGTTATCAATAATTTAGACATGCCCTCTCTCCTTTGGGAGATGGGCAAAATCTCATTTCCTGAGCAAATCCTCCAAAAAACCAGCCCATTCCTTCCTCTAAGGTTTTCGGAGGTCTGTCTCGGTCAGCCTACCTCCAGAGTGCGAGGAGAGAACAGGCCGAGTGCACCAGGAGCTGCCAGGAAGGCTGGTCTGCAGGGCCCACGGGCGCTGGGGGATGTAGCCAGCTCCACCCTCCCCATGGTGGCTTCAGTGATGCCATGAGGTCGCCATGCAGAACACACTGACTGTGCCATTCAACTCTAAGGCAACGGTCAGACGACACGTGTAGGATCGGGGGAAGGCAAGGCACAGACCTGTGTTGGGAAAGTCACCACGTGGGGCATCGGCACCTCCTCCAGGCCTGGAGGCGAGAAGGCCAGACCAGACCGGGCCGCGTCAGGACTGAGGTCAGTGGTTGATCCACGAGGGGTGGCCAGCCCGGGACGGGTGCTAAACCCAACTCAGGCTGCTCCACCTCTAAGTGCCTTAGTATACTCGCCTGTGAAGCGGCACTGATAGCAATACCCACTCTTAGATGCCCTCGTGGGGATTCAAGGTGACGAGCCCTTTACACAGTGCTTGGCCCTCCATGGGGGCAGGGAGGGGGCCTCCCCAGGCAGTGACAGAGATGCTAGGGGTGCAGCGAGCACTGGTGAGCAGACCTGAGGCTGGGGGTTTCAGCAAAGCAGGGTGGGAAGGGGTGAGGCTCTCCCATGCCTCGGGGAGCAGGGGAGGGAAGGAATTTGTAACAAACCCCAAGAAGACTTCTGCACCCCTTGGCTCCAAAGTGCTATACAGGTTGGCAGCTGCTTATAGCCAGCGTTGTCTGGCCCTGGGAGGGTGCGGGTCTTGGAGACTGTGGTGGGTTCCCTTGCAACCTGGTGCCCTTCTCTCGAGGCCCCTCCAGTCCACATGAGCACAGTGTCACTTCCGTGAGATGAACCACACTCCCTGACGTGGCTAATGTCCCTGGGAGGTAGTGATGTTTAAAGGAAAACCAAGAGCAACACCCACATGTAGTATCCGGCCCGGCCTCACCCCGCATGGTGTCTACAGGAGAGCTGCACTTCACCTCGGAAGCCTCCCCCAGGTCCTGTCGGGTGGAGGCTTTTGCTGAGGCCCCTCGAGGTTACTGCCTGGGCAGCAGGTCTGTCACGGGCTGGGGACTGAGGCTGGAAGGGCATGCTGGGTGTTGGCACACAGAGCAATCTGGCATCTGGAAGTAACAATCAGCAAGACCCTGCTTACGCCTTGGTGCTCTGCAGGCTTAGTGGGCAGCTGGAGGCCCATTGGGTGGGAGGGCTCCCTCTCGGGGCTGCCACCACAGGCTGGGGTGGAGTGGGGCTTCCCGCCAGCACAGCCAGAGCTGCCTGCTGCCTTGCTTCCTGCAGCTGACACAGGACTCTCGAAACCACTAAACCTCCCAGCCCTGCACACCGTCTCTGGCACTGCAGTGAAGCCGGGGGACCTAGGCACCGTGGCTGCTGTGTGCTGGAGTGCGCAGCCAAGTGTGCTTAGGTCTTCAAAGTTACTTTTTGTGCTTGGGCTGCGGATTCAGGCTGGGGACATGCTGAGCTGGGAATAGTCAGGGCTCACTCTTCACCTCCCCTGTTTAGTGTCCTGGCTGCCTGGCTCCAGCTCTGCTGTATTTACAGACTTTAGTTTTCTGTGTCTAATTTTTCGGTGTTGGGGGCCTTGCTAACACGGGAGAGGTGGCTGACAGCTGTCTTGGAGTGTGCTTTTCCTACTCAAACCCACTGGCGCAGCCTCATACCCAACCACCGCCCTGACAGGGCTCCTACACCCCAGGCCCCTATGCACTTGCCCTGGTCACTCTGCGGTCAGTGACTAGACAACTGGAGACAGCTTGCAGTGCAGAGGCACTCAGATGATCCAAACTAGCCGCTCCTAAGCCTGTTGACCCTGCCTTACCTGTTCTTTCCTGTGCAAACCACAATCATGGCTCTGGACTGAGTTATCCCGTTCTCTCTGCCCCCTGACCGAGCCTGGGGTTGTGCCCAGGATCTTTCTAGGAACCTGCCAGTAAACGTCCTTCACAACAGTCATGTCTGCATCTTACACACATCCAGGCACCTGTGCTACCCACCAGCCTTACCCTCCCAGCGAACCTGCTGGGTCTCTCTGGCTGTCTTGCTCTTACAAGAGGGATTCGGTTTTAAGGATGACACTTGAGTGCTTCCCCAGGGGCAGAGTGAGTTAATGCTTGCTGTTGCTTCGAGGCTGCTGGCTCAACCGGACTTGCCACAGCTGCCTCAGAGAGACCACTCAGCTCAGCAGTGACCCTTCCAGTCAGCACACCTCTGTGCGTGGCATCAATCTCAGGGCCTTCTGCTGGGATGGCCTCAGAAATAAAAAGTGAACCTGGGCTTTTGTCATACCCAGGTCCTGGCAAACGCCTGCCTGCAGCTAACCCATGTTGACAAGTGCCTAATTTGAGGATCGCACCTGTGTCGATAGTTGGGTTTATTTCGTGCACACAGGAGGTCTCTGCGGGGTAAGTGGTGAATGTGTTCACGCTTATGTTCCTGAGGCCCACGAAAAATGGGCATGACTTTAAATAACAACAACAAAAATGACTTTGTTATAGCAGGAGTCCTTAATGAGGGCAGTTAAATGAGCAGATTGTTCAAGGTGGACGGAAGTGTCAGTGCGGGCACACCCAGGGTCAGTGCTGGCCTATGACAAGTATTTGCTTCAAGTATTTGTTTATGTTATAAACACAGTAATGCTAGGCGGTCAGGCTGCAGGGAAGTGCTCCCTGCAAGGATCCTGCCACGGGGCGTTCCCTGCACCCAGCTCTCCCTGCTCCCTGACCGTGGCTCGGCCTCCTCCGCCTTCCTTCTCCTTTGCCTGCTTCTCTTCCTAGGGACACTTGCCATGCACGACCCTCTCTGTGCCTTGGTTCTGTCCACCATCTGGGCTTCAAGGATTCCGACATGAGGTGTCCAGTCCAGTCCCTCTGGGCACTTCCTGGATGTTGTCACCTATTGCTTATGCCAAGGTCACTCAACCAGGGGGACAGAGAATTGAGGAAGAAATCTTTCACCCCCGAACCTCTGAGCCCCCTCTGAGCTTAGTCAAGGGCACTGACATTGAACCAGGGCCCCAAACTCAGGTCCCAAGGGGTGCCCTGTCTCAGGTGGCCCGCCTAGGTCTCTGCATCTCCCTCTCTGACATACCTGCTCCCGGCTGCTCCTCTCTGCACAGACCCACTCAGCGCAGGTCCCTCCTCTCTAGAATTCCATGCAGCCTCTGAACTTGGTCCTGTCCCAGAGACTCCCCCCAACCCCCGTGTCTGGCCTCCATCCAATGGCCGGACGAGCCTGCTCCCCTGTGAATTCCACCCTGCCGCATCCTCCACATCGACAGCCGCCCAAAGGTCTGAGCACCTCTGGACCTGGGCCTGAGGCTGCCTGCTCCGGGCACTGGCCACATCCCACCCTGCCCTTGCTCCCCCTCGTGGATCTGCCATCAGGTCAGGGGAGCCCCCTACTATCCCCACATGCTGCTCTCAGGGCAGGGGAACCCCTACAGTCCCCACATGCTGCTCTCAGGTCA
The DNA here is from genome assembly GCA_963574655.1 of Perodicticus potto. Lineage (NCBI taxonomy): Eukaryota > Metazoa > Chordata > Mammalia > Primates > Lorisidae > Perodicticus > Perodicticus potto. The sequence goes on from CAUYRH010141344.1 coordinate 99,561, forward strand.
GGGGATCCCCCTACAGTCCCCACGTGCTGCTCTCAGGTCAGGGGAGCCCCCTATGATCCCCACATGCTGCTCTCAGGTCAGGGGAGCCCCCTACGATCCCCACATGCTGCTCTCAGGTCAGGGGAGCCCCCTACGGTCCCCACATGCTGCTCTCAGGTCAAGGGAGCCCCCTACGGTCCCCACATGCTGCTCTCAGGGCAGAGGAGCCCCCTATGATCCCCACATGCTGCTCTCAGGGCAGAGGAGCCCCTACGGTCCCCACGTATTCATTCCAGCTTCTGGATCTTCCCTTTCCCTGCCTGAAAGACCTGCCCCCTTCTCTCTACCCCACCATCCTTCTCTGATGAAGGGGAGTTGGCTTGTCTGCTCTGTGGGGCTCAGCCTGTTGGGAGGCTTGCCCTCTCTCCTGGGGCTGCCCCTGTTTCCCACTTTGCAGCCCCCTACTCTTCTAGTGGGTAACTGGACATGAGAGCACCTGGGAGCCCCCTCACCTTTACTTTCTCCCAGGCAATCTCTACCAAGCTCTGACTTCAGCCCCTGCCCCCCTCCCTGGCGATGTCCCTGAGGGTCCCCTCTCTGCTTCCTCAGTGTCTCCCTGACTCCTCCAACTGGTATTCCCAAGGCTTGGGCTTCTCCCAGAGACCCTAAGTTTTGCCCAGTGACACTCACTTCTGCCTCTGACCCCCAGAACTGTGAGATCAAACACCTGTTTAAGCCACGAAGTTAGTTTGCCTCGGCGGTGACAGGACTATAACACAGAAAGGTCCTGGAATCACGCAGTCCTGACCCTGCTTACCTCTCCCAGCCAGTTGCTTCTCTCTCTCCCTTCACCCTCCCCTTCTCTTTTGGGTTTTAATATCCACAGAGAATGGCATTTTTGGCTAGCCTCCCTGCCTCTCCAGGTTGGCTAAAGGCTGGAGGGGTGCCTGGCTCATGGGGGCAGGTAGCTAGCTGGGCAACCTTGGACCTCACAGGCCCCATTCTCCTGTCTCGGGCTCCTCCCTTGCAGGGGGAGAGGATTTTTTAGATCCTGTAATCTTAGGGCAGCAGCAGTCCAAGGACATGCCCCCTCCCCAGCCTGCATGAGCCCCCCAAGTCCATCCCCCCGGTCTGGTCTGTGTAGCAAAGTTGCCCTCTCAGCACACTCTGGCTTTGACACCACCCAAGGGTGATACTAGGAAGGGGCAAAGGAAAGGGATGAAGCCTCCACAGGGCTGTTTTGGGATCCCCTGCCAAGCCCAGAGGCTGACATCATGTCCCCTCCTGGCTAGCACACCCCGAACTTCCTAAAGAGGGGGTTGAGGCCTGAGGGGCCGATCTATCCCTTTGCTCCAAATAGCCCTCCTTCCTCCATGCACACCCAGACACAAAGCTGGTGGGGGGGTGGGGGGACACCGAGTAATTTAACTTTTAATTATATTCACTTAATGAGATTATTCAACTAAGGTTAAAAAACACAGCCTGCCCTGCCCCCGCCCTGTGGAAACCACCCTCCCTTTATCTGTTTACACCCAGCATATACACAACCAGAAAGGGACATTTCTTTATGGACCATTAAAGATTTAATGTTTAATTTATAGCCACTTTCTCTGGCGGGGTGTCCAGGCACAATGTCAACATTTTTAATTAAATGAATTTTTTTTTTAAGCACAGAGAAAGATACATATTTTAAAAGCCACATATTTGAACCAGTTAGTGACAGCCAGAGTTGCTGCTTCTGGGAGGCATGGCTGGTTGGAGAGGGCACTGGGAACAGGGTCAATATCTCTGAAACTTCAGAACACCGTCTGGCCAGTTTGTCTGCAGCCGGGGTCCGGAGGTGCATGGCCCCTGCAGGGGCTCCCAGTATGTGGCTGAGCACAGAGGCTCACGGACACCACCCTTTGTCAAGCACCTACTATGGGCCACACCCTGTCCTAGAGGCTTTTTACATGCTATAATCTGTAATTCACCCAACTGTGATACCCTGTAGTGGGGTGGGATTGTCCCCAGGGAAGCTCAGAGAGGTCAAGCACCCTGCCTGAGGTCACACAGCCAGTAGCAAATGGATGCAGAGCCCATGGGTGGGTCCAGACAGGGTTGTTAAACCTGAGCTCTTTCCTCTTCTCTATGCCGCCTTCTGAGAAGGGGCTCAGGAAGGGGCCTTTTCCTGAGCTGTGTTGGGACTTCTGAGTCCTGAACTCACTCCCATACCCTGGCTCTGGGCAGGGAGGCAAGTTCATCATTGTGTCCTCCGCACCCAGAGGTTATCTGGTGAAGTTCACAGAGTGAGGGTGATTTTCCAGAAGGTGCTCAGATGTCCTGGATTTAGGGAACAGGGATCCTGGGGTCTGGAAGAGGTCAGCTGCTGCCCTGCGCTGCCCCTGCCCCGCTCACCACACCGGGCACCAGCAGGCAAGGAGCTTTGCTCACCTGGATGCTTGATGCTGGGCTCAGGTACACTGACCGCTGGACACAGATGGAGACTGTTAGGTTGGTGGGCCCATGCCTGGCCCCGTTTGAGGGTCCTGGGGACAGAGCTGGAGCTCCGGGAAGCTGGGTCCCTGAAGCCCAGGCTCGTGCCCAGGGCTGGCTCTCAGGGAACTCCCACCTGCTCTGGGTGGCCTGGTGCCATCAGAGACCCCTCTGTACCCTCTCTGCACCTCATATCCCTGGTCCCCCATGCAGGGTCAGTCCAGGCTGCAGACAGAGACTGGCCAGCCACATCTGTGTGAAACCCACCCCTCCTGAGTGGGCTCCTTATCTGGGCAGGGTCACTGTTATGCAGGGCCTGAGAATGGTCCCAGAATGTTTGGAGTGGGTAGATGGCCCAGGTTGTGGCTATTTGGGTATCACCATGCACTGGGTTTTCTGTGGAAGTGGAGGAGCTTACGAGCTGCCCGGTAGGTGGGCAGCACTCCCAGCTCCAGCAGGAGCCCATGACCAGACAGAGGGCAGACAGCTTTCTCAATGGGCAAGAGGGGACCTGCCCCCATCCCTGTCTGCCTGACACTCACTCCTCAGCTGACCCTTGGATGCCTGCTCTCTCACCAAGCCCTTTAACCAGGACAGGAAAAGGGTAGCCAGGTGGCCATGTGGCCACATATGTGGTGGGGGTGGGGTGTCTACGGACCCTCCATGGCTGGACTGGACACCAAGATACGCTCACTTGGACGACACTTGGACGCTCCATGTCCCACTCCTGCCCTCGGGGGCAGGAGCAAGGCCGAGTTAATGTGAACCAGGGGTGGAAAGTCGAGGCAGCAGGAGCGGAGGCCGGCATGGCTGGGGATCCTAATGGGACACTCCGTCTTCTCCTGGCCACCCCATCTCCCTGGAGACCCACAGGAAGGTGCTGAGTTGGCACCCACCGGGCAGGGCAGCCAGAGTGCATCAGCCAGCACTTGGCTTGGCCTCCTGCTGGCCCGTCTCCACCCCCAGGGACACCCAGGGCTCAGGGACAGTATCTCTGGGCTTCTCCCTCTCCCAGGCTGTGACTCTCCTTCCCAGAGAAGCAAGACCCCCGAGCATCCCAGGGGGGTGGTGCTGCTGGTGTTGGGCTGAGTCCACATCAAGCCAGGGGCTTTCACCCTCTGCTTGGGACTGGGGCTCCCCGCCCTCCACTTGCTGGAGCTCAGGGTGGGCCCAGCTACCTTCTCAGCTGATTCCCGCTCAGGGCTTCCAGCCCAGTCACCCAGAAAACGCCCCATCACTGTCCTCTAGGAAAATTCTGGAGCTGCTTTCTGGCAGTGTGAACTTCCAGGATGCAGATGGAAGGGGCTATGGAGCAGCCTGGCCCCGCCTCACCCCCCCTGGGGCTGCCCAACCTTCCTCAGACTTCATTAGCTGTTGAGGGGTGAGTCCATTGCCCCCTCTTAGCTCTGCCCTTTCCTGCAGGGAGGTGCTTGTCTCTGGGGCTTCTATTCCCATAAACCAACCTTGTACTTCTCATGTGAGTCCACTTTAATTACAAAGCCAAGTAACGAGAAGGAAATATTAAAATAAAAAAATTCCCTACCCAAAGCAAGTTTGCTTGTGCCGGCCACCGACTCCAAGAGCCAAGGCACAGAGTGAGGATGGCACCATGCCACTCACTAAAAGCATGAGTGTCACTAAATCAATAATTCATTTACTTTAATGAGATAAGTACTTTGGAAACTAATTGCAAACCTGCTCCATTTACTCCAAGCCGTTATAGCCCTTAATGTAAATCGCAGAACCGTGGCTGTGGAGAGGAGAAAGGCTTTAGGGGGAAGACGTTATGTCGTCTTGAGAAAGATGTCCTCAGCCCGGGTGGGAGGAATTGGGGGAACCCGTGAGGTCTAATTCATCTGCCCTGCAGTGAGGCTACTCCCCTGGGAGAGGGGACCTCATGGGAATCCAGAATGTGGCAGCACACACTGACAGTTGGTGCTGGGAAGGGACTGTCCCGGGCCTCCGGAGACATCAGCGCTCTGCATGTCACACACCCCTCAGCTGGCAGGTGCTGCCACAGCTCCTCCCCTAAGCCCTGAGCCTCAGGGAAATGCACGGCGATGCAGGGAGGAACCTTGTTAGGTGGTTTTCACTTCATGTCTGGCAAGTGAAGTCCCAGAGGGTCCCAGTGTTCCCGTGGCTTCGCCAGCATACAAACCCAAGATCACAAAGATGCTCCGACTAGCAGGTGCTAAGGGGAATTAGCCACTACGCTGTGGAGAGTGACGCCTGGGCCGAGCTGTGTGCAGGTCAGCAGAACCCTGAAGTTAGCTGTTTGCCAGGAAGGTGGTGGAAAAGCCCACGGGTCAGGAGGAAACACTGTCTTCCTTAGTGCCCTTCGCTTTTGTCTTGGACCAAATAAAAACAAAACTGAACGAAACAACAAAGGCAAGTTCTTCAGCTTCTTATCTAGGAGGAAGTCCTGCATCCTTCTCTCTCTCTCTTCCTTCTCCTTTCTACCTGTTTTTTTCCCCCTTATTGGAAATAGACACCAATGCCCAAACATAAGTCCAAGGTCACTGCTAGACATTTTCAAGATGAGCCTGTAGAGTTTTGAGATTGACTCTAAACGTCTTGGAAAGTGTAAAGAATCTAATCTGCTTTTGCTTTGCTGCTAAGTGCTGATCTGAGCCCCCCACATTGTACACCTCAGCTAAACCCATCCGGCCCTCAGGGTGACCTAGTGTAGGCAGCGCTGCACCTATAGGCAAAATCAAAGCATCAGAGAAGGCCTCTAATTACACATCACAGACACCGATGACACCAGGGTCTCATGCCCTGCTTCCCACTCCCACACTGAGGCAAGAGCAGAGGATAAATCTCTGTCTACTCAGAATCCCCCAGGTGTGTTGCTATAGACCACAGTCCAGGCAGCTGTTGTTACGATTCAGCATTTACTGACTGCAAGGATGTGCTAGACCAGCTCTTCTTACTGGGGTCATTGTCTAAATGGGACACACTTTCCCTAAGCTGGATGTCACAGAGGTCACACCATGGGCAGATTAAAAGGAGCTCTAGAGTCTCACGGTCAAGGGAGATCAGTGCTGGGAACCTGGTGAAGTCTTAGTCATACCAAGCAAGAGACACAGGCAGGCCCTTTGAGAGACTTGGGTGTGGCAACCAGCTCCTGACGTGGTTGCTGTCCAGGAGTCTTGCCTCTGGGTGAGAATCCCCATTCCACCTGTGTTCTCCCTCTGCTCTGCTGATTGGAGAGAAGGGGCCCACACCTGGGTGGCCTTGAACTTGACTGGGCTGTCAGAGGTGAGGGAGGGGCTTGCGGCTACTCAGCGCCGTGTCCACAGGCACCATCCCCGCGAGTGCAGCCTGGAGGATCCCTGCTCTCCCTGTGCCTGCTCGAGGGAAGGCCGTTCTTTCTAGGTGGCTGAAGCTGGTTTTGCAGAGTTGCTCGTCATTTGCAATGTTCCAAACCACAAATGTCAAAATGCTCCTTCCTTTGCAAATTCTGGGCTTCAGACTGGACTGCCTGCAGGTGTGAGAGCAGGGTGGTGTGTGTCGGATGCCTTTTTTTCTGTGACCCCACCTTTCTCCTTCCCGAACCACTGACCTGACAGCCAGAGCATGTCTGCCCAGCCTGCACGGATTGCACTGTCCTGGGTTGAGGGTGGTGTGGGAGGGGTGGGTGCTGTGCTGATCCCTGCAGTGGTCCCCTCTCCTGCTAAGGCTCAGCTTCTCCCTGCCCCCACCGCTGCAGGCTGTGGGCTCAGCTCTCACAGGGCCTGTGTGCCCCCAAACCCAGAATGGTGTTCTGCTCTTTCCCCAGCACTTCGGAGCTAGGACCGCTGAGAGGAAAGAATGTGGCCTAAGAAGGGCCCCAGGAAGAGCCGTGGGGTGCCCACAGTGGGCACCAAATTGAGTCAGAGAGGTCCCCTAGCCCCTGCAGGAGTGAGGGGTCAGCTGCTGGGGTCACACCTGAGGCCCCGACACTAAGGGGACCATGCCTGCCAAGGCCAAAGCCAGAGCTGCAGAGGCTGGTCCTTGCCCAGAGTGGCTTGGCCGTGGCAGTCTGTGGCTGAGGACACAGCCAGGCTGCAGCCAGCTCGGCAGGAAACAACGGCCCCTCTGCTGGAATAGGAAAAATGAGGCATGGGAAAGGATTTCCAGTTCCCTCCACATAGTAAACTTCAGAGGCTACCCCAGCTCTGAGGTCCACTGCTCTGGTCAGCCACTGCCTTGAGCCCAGCAGCTTACCCTCCCCCAGGGCCTTTGCATGGGCTCTAGTTTCACCCCTGCCCCAGCTGTTCCTGCGCCCCTTCTCATCACACAGCCCTCCCACCCCCACTCCATGGCATTGGCTCCTGTGAATGCCCACAGATGTGTTTACCTGTCCCACACTGGTCACCACAGTGGGGTGAGGGCCTGTGGGAAGGTCCTGTCCATCAAAGAGAACCCCCAAATGGCCAATCAGTGTGCAGACCTCCATTGATCACATGGGGCAAATTGATTAGGATCCTAAATTAGGTCAGTGCCACTGTCCACCCAAATGGGGAGACCCCTTAATCACTGTCCCTCTCTCAAGCGGTAGAGGGAGGCCCAGGCCGAAAGTGGCTGCAGGCCGTCTCTGCCTCCAGGCCGTCTCTGCCCCCACTCTGCCAGCTGTGCAGAGTGGCCTGCGTTCCAGAGTCACAGATCTGTGCCTGCCCCACAAATGTGCTAGACTAAGTCCTCTCACGGGGGTCACTGTCTAAATGGGACACATATTCCCTAAGATGGATGTAGCCAGGGGCACTAACGCTCAGAGTGTGGGCAGATTAAAAGGAGTTCTAGAGTCTCACTGCCAAAGGAGATCGGCGCAGGGAACCTGGTGAAAGTCTTAGTCATGCCAAGCACGAGAGACAGGCAGGCCCTTTGGGAGACTTGCAATATGTGGCACCCAGCTCCTGACACTCAGGTTTCCAGAATCTACCCCTATGTGGGGCATGAGATGTCCAGGACAAGATTGCCCAATAGAGTCATCCGTTTGCCTTCAGCCTTGAGTACTGGGGTGGCCCAGATAGGGTGAAGGCCCTTCCTGCTTCATGACCATGAAGTGTCCGCTCTGGTCGTCTGCCCCTTGTTTTAAATATCCTGGCTGCCGATACCCTTGGGCTGAAGAGTTCTGCAGGGAAGGCTGGAGCAGGTGAGGCCTCAGCCGCCACCCCGGGCGCATGTGCGCTTGGTTGCACTAGGTGGACGCTGCTTGGCTGAGCAAGGTGAGGGCCTGTCACTCAGATGAGGTATGTGGCCCAGGATGGCCGAGCCAGCCTGGAGCTCTGAAGGTGCTGAGAAGCTCAGTGGAGTCCCCCACCCTGACCCAAGTGGACTCAGGCTGGAGGCAGAACATGGCAAGTGCGAATTCTCCACGGCTGCTTCTCTATCCCTCTCTCCCAGCCCGGCGTTTGGAAGGCGGCCAGCACTTGTAAGGAGCAATCCAAGTGAATGTTGGTATTTTATAGGCACTTTGTAAATTCTGTAGCATTTTAAATTTATGGTATTTGTTTGGAACACAGGAAAGGCACACAGACTTTCTGCTGACACTGGAGTCTGCCTTTCCCAGTCAGGTGTGCATCTGCTATGGCAGGGCCCTATGGTCTGGCCAGAAGAATCCTGCAATGACCCATAGTAGCAGCTGAGGGGAAGCAGAGGCTGAGGCCAAGGCCGCTTGCTCCGACTTGTCACCACCCCACCTGCCTTCTGTGGTGACCAGGTAACATTACCTGGAAGGCAGGCCCAACGTGCCGAATGCTGCCTCCTCCCCTCTGCCCAGGACCCAAACGCCATGAGACCTAGAGCTAGCTGTCCCCTGCTGCCCGAGTCCTCCGAGGTCTATGAGACCTAGAGCTAGCTGCCCACTGCTGCCTGAGTCCTCCGTGCCAAGCATGGTAGACACAGTGGGACCTGTCAACACCTGGATACACACGGCAGGTAATGGGTTAACTGTGCCCCCCAAAATATATGTCCAGTCCTAACCCTGGAACCTGTGAACATGATATTATTTGGAACAAATGTCTTTACCGATGTGAGTAAATTAATGCGACCGTCCTGGATTTAGGATGGGCCCTATATCTAAAGACTGTTGTTCTTATTTGAGAAGGGAGGGAGGTTTGGGACACACACGGAAGCCGTGGAAAGAGGGAGGCAGTGATTGGAGTAAGGCAGCCACAGGTTGAGGAATGCCCGGGGTCACCAGACCCTCGGAGGGGCTGGAGGGACTTCCCCTAAGAACCTTGACTTAGACGTGCAGTCTCTAGAACTTTGAGAATCAACTTCTGCTGCCTTAAGGCACCCAGTCTGGGGTCGTCTGTTCCAGCATCCCTGAGACTCAGACACACACTCTGGTCTGGAGCTTCATTCTGGCGAGAGAAGCTTCTCCATGAACCTGCCCCAGGCCATGAACCTGCCCCAGGTCGCCCCACCTGCTTCTGTTTCTGGGCCCCGGGGCTGGGCTCTGCAGAGGGCGATTCCTGTGCACTGCTGGGGTGGGTGCTCTGAGCACTGGGCTTCCTTCCCAGCTCCCTTGGAATGTTCTTCCTGAGGGAGGGGTGGGCTGGTAGCAATCCTGGAATGTGTGGCTTGGTTGTCACTGCTGCCCTGGGGACCCTTGGCCTAGGAAAATGCAGATTCACGGCAATAATAAAATCAGCACCAAACCTGTCTGGAGTGCAGCCCACCTAACATCTGTTCCCAGCAGATTTTCAGCCACCCACCCTGCTGCTGGCCATGATCAGTGCTGGGACAGCTCGGTGGACAGGGCGGACAGCAGACACACTTCACACAGGACATAGTTCCCAGGAGCAAACCCCTCTCAGTGACCCTTTGCCTGTAGAATGCTCCCCCCGAAACCAGACTTCCTGAGCTTGCTGTTGAGGTTTTAAATGTAAGGCTGTGTCCTCTGCACACCAGCTCTCGGGGTCCGCAGTCAGGAACTGTCTTCCGGGGCCACGGGAGCAGGACTGCCCGCCCCTCATTTAATGAGGGCTTCCCCTGCAGCAGTGAGCCTGTCCTCTCTCGAGCTCGCTCCGTTTTCCCTTCCCTAATAGTCTCTCATCAAAAGCTAAGGACCTCATCACAAGCTTTTTGAAAACTCAGGTAAATGATGTCCACCGGGTTGCAGGATGCTGCCCCTTATCAACTTTTTGAGCTCTCTGGTGAGTGGAGAGCCCGGGTCCTTTAAGATATGAGCAGCAGTTTGACCTTATTACCTCCGGGTACACGGCTCTAATTTCCAGGGTCTCCCTGGCCGATGCGAGCGACTTTCCAATTTCCAGAAAGGGCTTAGTTTCTGAATGCCTTTCAAGATCACTGCCATTTTATACTTTCTAATTCCATTAGGTGAATCCTCTCCCATCCTGGAGATTTAGTGGGCCGGGATTTTGCAGGTAAGCTTATAAGCTGCTCTGGAGAGCCTTAGGTTCTGAAAACCTGCCAGCTCTGGGCAGGTCATGTCCACCTGTGGCTCCAGGTGACTTGGGACAGGTGACTTAGAATTGACTTGGGACGGAGGTCCCTGCATAGCTCAATTCAGGAAGGTTCATGGCCCAGGGTCCAGATTGCTTGGACAGAGGAATTTAAATTCTTTTGTTTTGCAAACATCACACAAATTTATTTGCACCATAGCTGACTTAGATCAGAGCCGGCTTCACCAGGACCTGGCAGGTGGGGCTGTCTGAGCAGCCTCTCCCCTCACACACCATGCTGGTCTTCTGCCCGGGGTGGGGCCGGGGAGGATAGGGGAGAGGGGCCGCCCCTCCCCTCCTCCCTGCAGCTCGACTTTCATTTCGAGTGTGAAATATGCCCTGGTCAGGCAGCTTAGTGTCCTGCCCTCTGTCCCCAGCTGACTCGGACAGCCTGGACATGTGTGTTTACTTTTGAGGAACTGTTTCCTTATTAAAAACAGCGAGGACGTGTTGTCATAAAGCTGCGCAAAGCCGTGACAGGAAGCGACAGATCGCAGGAAAGCAGCTGAGCCCACTCCTATGGTTCCATGGATGTAAGGGGACAAGGAGCTCCAGGGAGCCTGATTGGCCACAAGAACAGACCCGGCCACCAGCCTCAGAGGGCCTGTGATGGTCAGGGACCACGCTGTTCCTTCCCAGGGAATATCTGTCCTCAGAATAGCCTGCTAGGGAGCCTGCTATTTGCCAGACCCCTTACTGTGTGTAAAAATAGTCACTCAGTCTTCACAGCCACGTGAGGAGGTGGGCACTATTTTCCCTGTCTCACAGATGGGGAAACTGAGGCAATGCGGTCCAGAACTGGCACCAGGCAACAGGAGCAGCAAACTCCCTGTCATCTTGACAGGTGGAGCTGCCCCGGCCTCCTCCCACAGGCAGGCCCAGTCCTGAGAACAGTCTCAGGAGGGTGTCAGTGCCGGGACAGGTGGATGCTGACGGCAGGATGACAGGAAGGGCACACGGCCCTCGCTCGGCCAGCTGTGTGCACAGGGTCAGTGCCCTCCCTGCCGTGGCTCGGCAGCTCTGCTGACACTTGACCATCTCTCCATGCAGCTGAAATGGTGCTGGACACTAATCTGGGGCACACCTGTGCTGAGTCACCAGCCCTGGAAGAAATGTGCTCACGGGAAACTGGCTCAGCTCTGCTGCCTGACCAGGTCAGGCCCCTCTCCGCAGGAGGTGGCTCTCCCACCCCCTTAAACACTGCCCATCACCTTCCCGGAAGGGCATGGGCTCCCTGTAGCCTGGCGACCTCTGATCTCAGCTGCATTTGTTCTGCTGCTGGTTCCCATCACCCCATTGCCTCGTTAGGACCGCAGTGCCGACAGGGCTGGGCTTCATGGTGCGACGCCTGTCCTTGGGCCATCCACATGTCACAGGACCGATTAGCCTCATATGCTAATTCCCTCCCTCTAGAACATCAAAGCCTATGGCTAGCCCAGCTGAGGCTGGCAGGCGATTTCCCTGAGGATTCTGGGCACGTGGCACCCCCCTCCTTTAATGACGACTGGACCCCAGCCAGCCCAGAGTCACCTCAGAGTCCTAGAACCCAAAGAATTCTGGAAAATTCTCGTGATGCCAGGTTTCAGGCAGAGTGATCTGAACATAGACTTTGGTCTCACCTCTGTCCCCACGACCAACATAAAATGACCAAACTGTGGGTGGCACTCAACCCCTGGCTGTGGATGTCTCTCCAGGGGGCTTCCCGATTGGGCTGACTCAAAGTGCAGTGGGGTGCTCAGAGGACAAGCGAGGTCTGTCTATGTGGCAGGGAAGCCCACTCATCTGGCAGGCAGCTGGTCCCCCATGAGTCCTGGTGACTGTGGAGCTCAGGGAGCCCTAGCGGTGCTGGGCTGGCTCAGTGGCACCTGGACATACCCCCATCGTGGCACCAGAGGAGGGTGCCCTCCCCTCCCAGAGACCTGGGCTTAGTGAACAGGTGACCCCATATGGCTGGGTTCCTGGCCTGCTCGTCCCAGACTTCTCCAGACCGTGAAATGCCCCATCCTCCCCCTGACCCCAACCTGGTGGCAGCTCAGGCCAAAGCCCAGAAGCATTCTCAGTTCTTCTCCGTCTCCGGCCAATGCCCCACCCCATGTTCAGCAAGACCCTGGCCCTTCCTCTAACACAATCCCAGATCCCCCCTCACCCAGATAAGGACCCAACGCCTCTGCCCCGGACTCCCCGATCCCACCCCCCAACCACCCACCAACCCGAGAGTCAGGGCAGAGCCAGGAGCCCCAGCTGCAGCCCTGACGCCCCCCTTCCTGAGCTGGCCCCTCTCCTCCCCTCCCCCTCCTCTCTCTGGTCTCTTTCTCCTTCCCTTCCCCCCATTTTTCTCTTCCTCTTTCCTTCTGTCTCCCCCACTCCTTCTGCCCTCCTGTCCCCCTCTCTCCCCTCTCACGCCCCTGCCCCACTGCAGTTTCCTCCCAGAGGTCTTTCTGATGCCCCCTGGCTTGTTCCTGGCCAGGCCTGGCCCTGACTTCTCCAGGGCATTTGGCCTCAGGTCTGTGGTGTAGCCGGGCCCTCACACGCCTTCTGTTCTCTGCTCAGTGCCCACATCATCACCACTTTCTGCTCGGGACTTATTACTTGTGCACTAATTGTCCTCCCCTCCCCAGGCTTTTGGCTTCCCCCCATCACTATGCTGCATCCCCAGCACTTGGGCTGAGCAGCCCCCACCCCCGTCCCAGGCTCCTCCCATGGAAGCACAGCCTGACCTTGGGCAGCACTAGCCTGTGGCCACTCTCACAGGACGTGAGATCTAGTGACAGACCCCACCCCCAAAGGTCGTATTTGATACAGAAAACGAGATGGGTTGAGGATGGCCAGGAAGGAGAAGGCCCTTGACCTGGGCAATGCCTCCCTCAGACACAGCTCTGTGAGACCAGCCCCCCCTCCCCGGGAATGTTCCCAGAGAAACACACGCGTGTTTCCAAACATTCGCCTGCATCACACATGCATGTTCATGGCCGTGTTTCTGAGAGCCGAAATGGGAACTGATTCTGAAGTCATTGCATGACGGATGGATGGACTCAGTGTGGCCCGTCCATGTGACATTGGGTGTCCAGCCATAGAAAGGAGCTCTGCAAGGCATAGGCGGCTCCTGCAGACAGAAGCCAGGCCCAGAATGCCGTGCACTGAATCGCCCCATTTGTGTGAAATGTCTGCTGTAGACAACCCACAGGGACAGAGAACAGGTGAACGGTCACCTGGGCTGAGGAGGAGGGACACAGCGACTGCTAAAGACTACCAGGTCTCTTTTGGTGCAATTGAGGTGATGTTTTAGCAACTCTGTGACTACACTAGAACCCCCACATTGTTTGCTTTCCATGGTTGCTGTGTGGCATGTGAATTACACGTCACTCAGTAAAGCTGCGATTTTTTAAGGAGTGTTTTCTTGAGCCATGAGCTGGCCAGCTGTGTTCTAAGCAGTCGGCGGGCAACAACTCACCTAACTTGGCACAGATCTGGGAGGTCACAGCGACTGCTGCCTGCACACGGATGAGGCTGGGAGGGTTTACTTGCCCAATCCACAGGGCTAGCCATGGGGAGGGTGGGATTTGCTGCCCATACACACCCATCTGCTGCCATAGCTGTCACCAGTCCACAAACTGGAGGCCCTGAGGTTGCCTGGAGGATGGGCCAGGCAGCAAGAGGAGGGGACGCTGGACAGATGAGCTTCCCGTCCCACCAGGGACCGGAGGAGGCTTTACGTGCCTGGCCCACTTCCTGCCTCTCACTGGCACGGCCCCCAGGGTCCTCAGGGCTGGCCACCAGGTCTTCCCAGCCCTACGCACACACCGGCAGGCTATGTCCCACCAGCCCGCACGGCCTGGACCCTTCATAGCCCTGAGCCTCTGAGGACTCTGAGTAGGGGGTGCGGCTCCACTTGTACCTTACAGTGTAAGTACAGACACGATGATTACAACTGAGTTTAATATTTAATACAGTCGGGTTAACACGCATTCCAAACCCCATAAATAATCATTAGCTGAGGGTTCTAATTGGGCTGGTGGGATCCAACTTCCTGACTAATTTAGAGGCCAGGGACTTCCCACGCACAGCTCCCAACACTGAAAATTAACCCACAGCCCAACTCCACTGTCAGGGCCAATGTGTGCGTGGGCCCAGGGCTGGACAGAGCCGCACTGTGGTGTGCCCACCCGGCCTTGGAACCAAGTCCAGGGCCAAGGTCTGTTGAGAGTGGTGCTTTGGGTGGATTGGCTGGAGCCTGGGGGCTGGGAGGGAGTGTCTCCCAGAGGGAAGCAGAGGACGGGACAGGCCTGAGGGCTCAGGGCCGCCTCGTGTGCAGACCACTCAGCCCTCTGCACCACGCCCTTGACAGACACCAGGCTCTTCACTCACAGGGGGAGGCCGACCCCTGAAGGATGCTGGTGTTTCTGCCCAAGCAGCACCCCGAGAACATCATGGCAAGAGAGTGGGGGCAGTTTCTCAACCCCAGTCAGGGATGTGGCATGACCGAAGACATGTGTGATGAGAAGAGGAAGCCTGGGAAGTGGGGCTTAGACTGCAAATACACAACTCCAAGATCTCGGGGAGTGGCAGTAACGAAGTGCCACATCTGGAATGGTGCAGGGCCACCCCTGGGCCTTCTTCACCTCCCAGGGAGGTGGTGCAGTGACCAGTTTTGGTTGAGTACCTTCCTGGGCCAGCTGCCGGTGCCCACCTGCCTCTCCACACGCTTCCCGGACAATCTCAGAGGCAAGTGCTGTTCACACGCCCATTTTACAGATGAGGAACAGAGGCTTAAAGAGCTTCAGTGCCCCCTTTAAGACATGACAGGCCGGGCGGTGCCTGTGGCTCATCGAGTAGTGTGCTGGCCCCATATACCAAAGGTGGCGGGTTCAAACCCGCCCTTGGCTGAACTGCAAAAACAGAAAAACAGCCAGGCGTTGTGGCAGGCGCCTGTATTCCCAGCTACTCGGGGGGGCTGAGGCAAGAGAATCGCCTAAGCCCAGGAGTTGGAGGTTGCTGTGAGCTGTGTGACGACACGGTACTCTACCGAGGGCGATAAAGTGAGACTCTGTCTCTACAAAAAAAAAAAAAAAAGTGACAGGCCAGAACTGGAGTCCTAGGCTGCCTGACGCTGACCCACGCTGTTGTATCACAAGGGGGAAGCAGGCCTGGGGGGTGGTCACGGGGTCCTGGGAGCCATGGGGCCAAAACGACACAGGATCCCGTCATCAGGACGTGTGTCCCCGCCCGCCAGGTCCTCGGGATTTATGTGCAGAGTCGCCAGGCGCCTCACGGGCTCAGCCTTCTCCAGGGCATGTTCGCATCCCTCCCTCCAGCTCCGTGGGCTCTGGGGTGGGAGTCTGGCGGGGTGGGGTGGGGCGTCCACACTGCCACGCCCCATGACACCATGCGGTCGCAGGGGACACATTCTCAGAAAGGAGGTACACATGAGGCCTTGTCATCAAGAAATTAGAACAAAGAACCCACATTGTCCAAGGAGGAACTACTGAAATGTCAGCAACTCAGGTGTCAGAGATTAAGGAAATCGGTCCAAGAGGCAGCATGTGTGTGTCTGTCCCTCCAGGCCTGTCTGTCTGTCTGGGTCTGTATGTGTCTGTGTGTGGAGGTCTCAGAATAACTCCAGAGCAGCAGTGTCTAGTCCAGAAGAAAAATCACATGTCACCATTAAGAACGTTGCATATGGGAATACCACAGCAACATGGATGGTTGCAGACAGAGGCGACACACTAGCACGTGCGTGCACACATGTACACCCACTCTCCAAGGAAACAAACCATCAACCTATCGAAAGGAAAACACGTAGGTCCTACCAGGGGCATCTGAAGGCGCAGACCCTGGAATGGCATCCTGATGGAGACACAGGTTCCATGGGCACAGGACACACACAAACACACACACACACTCTCTGGGTTATGAGAAAATGTGAGGCTAGGCCGTCGAGGGTTGTGCTGGGTTCCTCTGATGCCTCGCACACTGGTGCCACGAGTCGACCCATAGAGGAGCTTCACCCCATCTTGAGCGGCCCATAGCATCTCGGCATATGTGTGGGTTCCTGCGTGGCACCTTCCTGGTTCAGGTGGGCAGTGCTTGGAGTATGAATTTAAATTAATTGCCTCATCTTGGTCATAGCGTGTAAACAAGTTTCAGGGACACGCGGCGGTCTGGGGTCAGACAAGACACGTGTGTGCTACCTCTGTCAAAGCCAAGCGGAATGAACCAAAGCATCTGTGCTCTCCCAGGAGCCAGCACTCATATGGCATCCTGAGAGCAGGGCTGGGGCGTGGAGCCCGGCAGGCTGTCTTGTGGGGGAGTCTCATGTGGGCCTGCAGAGCTCAGCTCAGCCATCCATCATGTTACTTAGAACATTTTGGGTACAATCTTCTATTAAATCAGGAGTGGAAGAGAAGAGGCAGTGACCCAGGAGAAGGGCTGTTACAGATAGCCCCTGTCACCTCCAGACCACACATGTCACCTCCATTGGCAGGTGGTGGTAATGAATCTTGAGAGCTCCAGAGCCAGACAGACCTGGGTACCTGTCCCAGCACAGACCGCCTGTGGCCTTAGGGGCTCGTATGGTCCCACACCTGAGCTTCTGCACTCGAACAGCCTTGCCGAGCTAAGGGAAGAATCCAGAACTGTGCTGGGAACTACCCACGTAGGTGCCTGGAGCCTGGCGGGCATTGCTGTGCTTGATCGGTTCAATACCCCTTTGGCTGTCTCGTCAGCACTCACGGCCCGGCAAGAACAGACGTCCTGCTCAGCGATCGATCAAATGGTGGACCTGGCTGGAATCCACGCCTGATGGTGTGTGTTCAGCTGCCCTCCTCAAGAGCTTCTCACACATCAAAAGGTGTTAAAATCGATATGTGGCCTCAATGTTTTCTTTTTTTGAAAGTAAATATATGCATAATCTTGCAGTTGGTCAAGCTCACCTATCCTGATGAGGGGGTGCCCGCCAGGGAAGTAAGGAGCTATTAGGCTGAAAACAGACACATCAACACAGGCACAACCCATTGATTTGATCATTGTTGAGCTGGTCAGTGGACTTTGCTGAGACAAAAATATGTGGAAAACGCCGGGTGGGAGAAAGGCCGGCAGGAGAGTGGCATGAAACTCAGAGGTTGTCCTGGCAGGGTGCAGTTTTATTTGCATCTTGAGATGGTGCTGACCAAGTGGTCAGCAGCTCTGGAGGGGGTTTGGGACTTGGGGAGCTGGGGTGACTGTCTCACAAACAGAGATGGCAGGCAGTTTGACCAAGAGCACCCCGACAGAAGAGGAGGGGAATGTGGGGAGGGAGCAGACCTCACAGTGCCGGCTGAATGAAGTACAGGAAAACTTCCATGTCAAAATGTTTTCCCCCTGAGGGATTCGCTGGTGCATTTCCTTTATAGAAAAGGGTTCTTTTCTGCTCCTAGGAGCTTAATTTCATTCATTCGGAATGAAAAATGACGAGAGTGAATTGGACCAGCAGCTTGTAGCCGGCCTGCACTGCGGGCTCCGTGTACTTCATGTTTATTTAGTGGAAGGCCTGGTGGGGAAGCCGCAGAGGAAAGAGGGGCGAGGGGATGACAGTGTTTGGGGGCAGAGCAGGCTGCTGACTCCTGAGCCTGCCTGGGTGCTGAGGATGGAAGGCCGGGTGGGCTGCCTATTTTCCAAGCATCCCTAGAGACCTTTGTCCCAACTGTCACTCACACTCTGCCCAGCCCACAAATGGCACAGAGTTGGTCCCAAGGGCAAGGAAAACCCATGGGCTAGAGAAAGAAGGGGTAGGCCTGGCAGACCCCCAGAACTCCAGACTGACTCTTAGCTCTGCCTGGAGCTCATGAGCACCTTTGATGTGGTTCAAGTTGAAGTCACCCTGCCACTGACTTTTCCAGTATTTTAACTTGTGACCAAATTGAAAAGAGAAGAAACCACAGCCTCATATGCAATCACGCCGAGAGAGTCTGCTTTCAATGCAGGCCTGGCAAGTCTTCATTTTCAGGGAAGAAGTGGGGCAGGGGAAGAAACGCCTGCTGAACTCACATTTTGTCACGTGGAGCAAGAGCGGCCACTGTCAGTGGGTTTTGCTTCCTTCCTGGTCTCCTGTTTGAATAATGCGTTAGCATAATGCTCCTGTTTACCACATGTGCGTGTGGGCTGGGTTTGTCAGTATCCGGAATCCAGGGGAGATTTGCCGGGTGTGCTGGTGAGAGGGCCTTGGTGACCCGGGGCTGGGGGACGCAGCTGTTGCATTCCCACACCCATCTGTCGTCAGGGTCCTTCCCGACACTGGACCCGGGTCTGGCTCACCACACGGTGAGTCCACCGTGAGGCGGCTCCCGTCAACTGTCCAGTTTTTGGCTGGAGTGTTGGATCCAACTTGCTGAACTCCAAGACCACTCTGAAACCAAAGCACCCTTTGTTCACGAAATCATATCGTTCCCTCATTTCTGTTGTAAATGGAAAGGCATTCTCAAAGCTGGCTGGTTTTTATCTGAGCCGTGTTTTCTCAGCATCAGCCAAGAGTGGATGGTCTGTCTCAATTGTTGCGTTGGTCTAGAGAATTATTTAGGATGCCTGCCTGCTGTTTGGGGTTTAGAAAGCATTTGGGGAAGAGTAAAGTTTGGGCTTAGTAACTTTCTTAACCATTTTGTTTGTTGTCTTACATTCATAACCCAAATGTTGTTTGCTTAGAAATCAAGAACGTGATGAAACATGTGGGGGGGGGGGTCATAGTGATGACAAGATAGGGCCCCGCATGGGAGCAGAAGGCCCATAGCACTCACAGGAGATGGAGAGAACCAGGCCTCCTCTGTCACCGCTTTCCTAGTGACAGGGCTGGAGAGGTGGCAAGCTTACTCTCCTCTCAGCCCTGGTGCTCAGCAGGAAGAGACCTGACGTTTGTAAACAGGCAGTGTGGATTTGAAAGCCTGTGTGGAGCTTTGCTGCCTGTGTGTACCGGGCTGATGACGCCTCTCACTGAGCCCCTGCTTTCTCACCTTCAAAATATGGATGTTGCTACCTGCCTGAAGAGGTGCTGGAACACGGGGAGGTAGCACTTGAATATCTCCTGCTACGAGGCAGCTGCTTAGCAAAGCCCAGCCAAACCCTCCTCTGGGGCCATGGCCCTCTCCGACTCCTGCATCAAGCAATTGCCAGCAGCCGCACCCCCTTTTCTGTCCTAGCCTGCTAGACACAAACCACGCTTATTCCTACACCCGCTAACTGTGCGGGAGGCTCTGCTGTCCCTGCTGGTTTCCTCTTGACACATGACAGGGCTGACCACAGCGCAGGGGTTAAAGAATGTCAACCCCTCCCTGGCCGATTGCAGCCTTTTAGGTTCTTCTCTGTTGGGCTAAGGGAGATGGACAGGGAAGGCCCCAGAGAGATTAAACCTGGGACTGGAAGCCGGGAGGGAGGCCCAGCCCTGCCAACCTGTGGGAAGACCAAGGGGCCCAGCAAGGAGGTCTCCTGAGGACATTCTGGTCCCTTCTTCCCCTCTTGGGCACTGGCAGAGGCCTCCTCCTGCATCATGGGCTAAGACAGTGTCTTTTTTTTTTTGTAGAGACAGAGTCTTACCTTATCGCCCTCGGTAGAGTGCCGTGGTGTCACACAGCTCACAGCAACCTCCAACTCCTGGGCTTAGGCTAGGCTCAGCCTCCCAAGTAGCTGGGACTACAGGCACCCGCCACAACGCCCGACTATAAGACAGTATCTCTTAATTGACCCCATGGGCACAGTAGGTGCAGTCACTGGGCCAGAGACCCTGGGAGAGCACCGCGAGGTCAGTACTGCCCACTGGGGAGCATCCCCTCATGTCGCAGAAGCCCTGACATGGCTCCAGGGCTGCCTATGGGGGTGAGCAGAACAGATCGCCATGACAAGGGCGGTCTGACAGGGCTGCTGTAGAGCTAGGGGACAATTGCCTCCTCCCTCCAGAGGCCCCCTGCCCACGAAGGCCGAAGGAGCCCCTGCCCCTCTGCTCCCAGGCATGAGGACAGAGGAGACAGCAACTATTCTACCTGGAAAGATCCCTTTTCCCTTCCCCCAACAGCATCTCCCAAGCCGCAGGGGCCCTTGGGGTGTGGAGTGTCTGTGCAAAGAGGGAAGGAAATTGGGTTTCAATGGATTCATTTTTACCCTAGATTAGGTTTGCATCGAGTAACGGGTGGGGAGGAGGACAAGCGGGTGGAGGGAGGGGGTGTCAGGAATGCCTTTGCTTCCCAGCTCAGCATCTCCCCTTGCTGGCTGCTCCTGGGGGCTGCATGACATGCCTCCAACCAGCCACCACCATCGCGTCACCAAGCTAGGTCACAGGGGCCACCCCTAAACTCTGAAGAAGGAAGATCAGAGCCCACAGGGAGCCCAGGAAGGACAGGCTGCCTTCTTAGAAGCTTCCAGAGCATCCTGGCCTGCGCTAGCCTCCTGGATGCTGGGACCCACTGCCTTGTGGCAAGTGGTCTCTGAGCTGCTCCCCGTTGCCCAGGACTGTCTCATTACACAATGCAGGGTGCAGAGGCATCACGGAGGACCAGGGGACATGCACGGGATTCGACCGCACTGGCAGTGCTGCAAACCTCGACGGCTCTGCGGCCCTCACGAGGCCCATGGGATCTGCCCCTTCACAGGTCTGCCTGTGGGTCTTTGCTCAAATGTCACCTCCACAGCATCTTGGGCCTCCTCACAGACCCCGTGGCCCCACTTCCTTGCCCCATCCTGCTCCCCGGGCCTACACCACCATGTGCCTCTTGTTGTCTGTCTGTGCCCTCTCGGTCGGGGAGGTGCAGAAGGGCAAGGCGTGCTGTGTGCTCTGCAGAAGGTGGTCGCTGCCCTCTGGGTGTTCATGGGCCTCCAGGGAGGATGAATGAGCACACAGATACTGGTCAGCCGGGAGAAAATTCACCCCGTGTCCACCCAGGGAAAGTCCTTCCCCGCCTGAGGGTCCTGCCCATGCTGCCGTTGGTAGCCCTGACTTCCTAGCAGTGTGCCCCCCTAACCACTGCCTGCTTCCTGTCTCCACAGCCCCTGCAGCTCGACTTCCAGACCCCCATTCTGTTCAAACTGCTGTCATGAGACTCCCCAGCTGCAAAATGTGACAGGTGGTCCTCGGTCCTCGTAGCACCTGTCTTCTGCCTCTCACACGCCCAGTCACACCCTTGGTGGCCTTGGTGACAGGGCTCCTTCCAGATTCTCCTGCCTCTAGGCACAGCCATCAGTTTACTGGTCTCACCTCATAGAACCGTGACCTGGAACCTTCTGCTGTCCTCCACTGCCAAGAGGACACCCCTAGAGGCAGGGGGTGCACCCACCGCTATGATTTCTGGCACAGCCTCTCTGTCCCTTTGTGATTTCACACACACTCTGGTGGTTACAGCCCATGGGGATAGACTCTGGAGTCCCTGGGCCAGCCCGAGGCTCAGTCCCTTCAGGGCAGAGGAGCCGAAGGCAGAGATCTGGGAAGGTATAGCAAGCTCCCAGACTAGATCTTGTTTCTTCTCTGGAAATTAGCATGGATACCCAGGGCCAGTTTTACAGCCCAGTGGGCCCTGGAACCCAGAGGCCTAGCCAGCCATTGTCCTATTGATCATAGAAGCCCAACGCTCAGCCACATCGGCAAGCCCATGCCGGGAGCCGACATCCCCAGGAACCAGCTCTATCTCTTCTGTTCCACCCACGGTTCCCCCTGATTTCTTCCCTTCAGTGTGGTGACAGCCCAGGGACTGTGCTGCTCCAGCCGTGGCTGTAATCCCCGGGTGCCACTTCCCGGCTCAGCGTACAGACCTCTGGGGCATCCCCCATTGGAGTCCTCTTTAAAGCTGCCTCCCCACTCTCAGCCTCTGGTTCAGAGCTTCCCCAGAAAGTGGCGTATTTTATCTTTATGTGTCAGGATTTATATAAAAAGGGGATAGTTCAACTCTAAATGTAATGAGTTGGAAGAACAGCTCTCTGGTGGCTTTCTCTGGTGAACACAGCATCAATAACATTGATTGCTAAAAATAACTAATAACACCAGGCTAGGGGTGGCAAAGGCCTTCTCCAGCCCCACCCCTAAAAGGGATGCAAGGAGAACAGGACTTGCCTCGGGACCCATGCACGGGCAGCAGCAGCCTCTGGGAGGGGTTCAGACAGAGGGATCCTTCTGAAGCTTCGAAGCCTCTGGGGGATGCCCCGAAGATGGCAGAGGAGAAGGAAGGAAGGACAGAGGAGGTTGGCTGTTGAGGGCGAGGAGGGCCTGAGTCCTCCTGGCCCCATGAGCCTGGGCAAACTTCAGCCTCAGTGGACCTCAGTCTCTTCATCTGCATCCCTCACCCGGACCACTGTCACAGGTGTCCCGTGGGGCTGTAGACACATGGTCCACGCAGTGGTCAGCCTCCTGCCTGGCACGCGGGAGAAGTCCCAGCATGGTGCTGTGGCGCTCATTCTTGATTTAGTCAAGGGAGGGACTCCTGAGAGCAGGCAGTTAGCACATGGGACCTGAGCTTGATGCAAATGACCCCCATGAAGGCCCTTGTGAGGTTAGACCCTCAGGGAATAAATGGTACTTAGGGTTAAGGTTTAACTAAAACCAGAGAAGCAATTGTTCTGACAAGGCAGATGGACATGCGTAGATTACGGGCAGCTCACTGCTCCTCCGAGGCTCCTCCTCTGTGCTTGGCGACAGGTGGGTGCAGAGGCTCAAAGTCAGTTCTCCTCTGGCCTCAGCCACTCTGCCCTTGACAGGGTTGGCTGTCTTCTCCCAGAAATAGCCAGATGGCTTGGGTGGGCTCTCCGCTGGGGTGAGGGGGAGCTTCAGCTCAGCTTAGCTCAGCCGGTGCATCTTCCTACCTTTCTAGAAGTTTCTGCTTGTCTAATCTCTCCCAGAACTTCTCACCCCTCTCCCGGGACTTTAGGAGAGGAAAAGCAAATTAAAGGTGAAGAGTTGAGGGCTGGGGAGTGAAGGATCATGACAGTGAAAGCAGAATGTTACTCAGCTGGTCAAACGTGAGTCTAAGTTTACAGAGAAGAAGTAACACGTTTTAAAATGAGCAGCATAAACGTCAGCTCTGATAGTCAGGACATTAAACCGGTGGTTGGTCACTGGAGATCCTTTCTGATGTTATTTTCTCTCCTGACTGTGCCTGGGCATGAGGAAAGAGCCGCAGCTCTCTCTGCAGCGCCCTGTGTCAGATTCTGGGGAAACTTCGGCGGAGCCGGAGTGTGGGAGATAAGAAAGCTGCCGCGGGGCCGCTCGGGCTAGCTGGGCTGCGTGGGCTTGTAATTAAATACAGCAGGAGTGGCAGCTCTCGGCTGCTTCTAGTGTGGGGATTTATTGAAGTGCCTTGCAAAAGCTCTTGGTCGGGGACATTCCTCCTCTGGGCAGGAAGAATGGGGCTGAGGGCACACCCCAGAGCCCCGTGTCATGAGGGCACCCTGTGGCACCTGACAGTCCTCACTGCATCAGTGACGGGATCTGCAGAGCGGACTGGCTCACTGCCCAGGGAGGACGGGCCGGACACGGAGCTTTCTCTGAAGTCTCCCTTGATCTCTGTTCTCAGGAACAGGCCGTAGCGTGGGAGAGTCCTTGTATACACGGAGCACAGCAAGAACATGGCCCCCTTTTCCCCCAGCAACCTCTAGAGCCTTTCTAGGTGGCCCCACATGGCGCTTCTGTGTTCAGGAGGAGGGAAGGGGACTGCCGTTGCAGGTTGGTTGTGAGAAACTGGGGCACCATGTGGCATAGCTAATTCCAACATAAAAACGTCACTGTGGAACTGAACCTTGGATTCACTCCACAGCACCCGAGTCACAGCCCTGGGGTAGAGAAATGGGTTTGACCACCTGATGAGACGCTGAAGCCGGGCACCAGAGCTCCACCACCAGTGTGCCCCGACACCTCACTCCCAGGCTTTCTTTAGTTATCAGTGTTTGGGGGCTGCAATAAATTATTAGGAGTCTTCCGATAATCATACCAAGAAGGGTTGGTTATCTAAAAGATGAAGGAAGCCGTGAGTTCAAGGGCAGCAGGACATGTCAGAGGTCAGGATCGAATAAGCAGCTGTAGGTGGTGAATGGGAGAGAAATAGGACAAGGAGGAGCAGAGAAAATCACACTAGTGTGAGCCCCAGAGCCAGGGAGGCTCGGGACCCCTTTTGCCCGCAGCATGGTACCTGCTGCACAGTAGCAACGACACTGGAAGCAGCCGAGGGCAGGGGGCCGAGCCATCTGTCCCCAGCATGACCCCAACACAAGGTTCTCAACAAATGTTTATTAAAGGTAGGGATTAAGATGTTAGTCTGCAATGAAGTAGCTTCACACTCACACTCTGCTCAGCACGGTACAGCCCCCTCGCCACGTGCTGCCCCTAAAAGTGTTCGATCCTGCAGGATAACGCTGGGCTGGCCTGGCTGCCTAATGAGGGAGCAGATCCTCCTGCCTCCCCTTCTCCGTTCAATCCCGCCACCAGAGACCTCCGACTATTGTGCTCTGATACCACCGATGTGAAACTGCATTTGGGGGGGAAATCTCCCGCTCCCTTTGTGTTAGGAGAGTAAGAAGTAAACAGATTTCATCTGGGAATCTGGCCGTTCTTTGGGGAGTTGGCATAAGACGCTTCCTCCCTAAAGGCTTTGCTTCGGTTTTGTCGGGTTGTGTATCTGCCCTCGCCCCTCCAGCTCCCCTGGACAAGAGGCCCCTGAAGAGTTTGCTTGGCAGGAACACCAGAGGCCAGATCTGAAATGCCTCTTCTCTTTCACCACGTCACTATTGCCCGTGCCTCGGTTTATATTCGATCTCACAGCTTTTCAGAGACTTTCAGGTCTCGTCTCGTTGGATCCAACCAACAGTCCAGTGGGGTGGACAGAGAGGGTCTCCTCCTCTCTGGCAGGTGAGGGAACTGAGAACTTGGGGAAAGCAGCCTGTCTGAGGTCACACGAGGGTCAGCAAAAATGTTCCAAATTTCTCGTCTGCTGCGGGCACTAAGTCACCTTTACTTTGGTTATTCCCTGCTTTGGATTAGTCCTTGGCTGAGGAATGAGTTAGGGGCTGCCCTATGTGATGGGAGGGCCCAGTGAGCCAGGTGGAGAACTGAGATGCCCAGAGAGGGCTGTCAGGGCCTCCTTCTGCTGAGGGTTTCAGCACCAGCTGCTGTCACAGGGCAGGGAAATGGAACAGGCCTCGCAAGGAGCCCTCGGCTGGCATGGGGTCAGCTAGGACTTGGGAAGCAATGACGCAGTCACACCCAGAGTCACCGGTTCAACTTCCAGAGCAGACACGTCTCTGCACCGCAGGTGACTGTGCTGTCCCCTGTGGTGCGTGGTATCATTGGAGACGCAGGCAAATTGAGCCAGCTTTCCGAGCAGCACAATAGCACCGCACTCCAGTACACTCCTCCCCTGCTTAGAAAACCAGAAAAGGTACGGAATGTGGGAAAGACGAGGGTTCAGCACTGCGGACAGCGACCGCAAGGGCAGGGCTGTGAGGAGGAGCTGGCTTAGCTCTGTCCCGCCCTAGAAGCGCACCCTGGTGCTTATTTAACACGGCGTGGGGCGGGGGGGGGACAGCCGCCAGCGCTCCAGGAGCCTGTGCCACTGCTGCTGTGCTGTCATTAAATCCGGACCGGGACTGCTTGTCGCTCGTTATAATTCAATACCCTACCCGAAGAACTTACTAAGGCTTTGTCCATCAAGAGGAAGAAATTCTCCTCTGGGGGTTGGTGAGATCTTGTCACGGAAGGGGTCTGTGGCCCATTCAGACAGCCTGGTTTTCTACTGTAATAACGAGGATGTCAGCTTCACTTAGAGCCCAGTTTGCCTTTCCCACCACGCTCAGCCCACGCCGTGGGCTCCCCCTGAGAGAAGATGACCACCACGGAACGTGCTCAGATTTGAGGATCATCTCGGAGGCCACATTTCCACCTGGCACTGCTGGCTGGGGCCTGTGAGCCGTGCCGTATGCAGAGGAAATGTGCCTCGTGCGTCCTGGCCAAATCCACCACGCTCGAAATGCATTTAAAGGCAATCCTGCCTGCCCACAGCAGATTTTCCAGATTCTGGCAATTGGAGCATGTTAAGGATGAGATACAGCTGCCGGGTCTGATTTCTTAAATCAAGATTCGTTTTGTGGGGAGAGCAGGGGAAAACAATGAATGCACAACCTGCCCTCCTGGCTTCTCTGTACATTTCGGGCGGGAGCCAGTCCTTCCCAGAGAACAAATTCCAGATTAGGGAAGGGGATGGGCTTCCTGTGGGCAGCCTGGCACAAGCAACACCGGACCCCAAGTTCTAAGCGGTGGGGTCCGAGGTGAGGAAAGTCAGGTGCTGCTGAAGGTCAGAAGCTGTCGGCTCACGTCTTGTTGTTTTTCCTGAGTTTCCAGCATTCCCGGCACTTCACACTCAGTTTCCTGCTCTGCCTCTACCCCCAGGCTCCCCACAGACCCCGTGCCCACCCCACTGAGGACAAATGGGCCCGGCTGCCAGGGCATAGCCTGGTGGGGTTGGGAGGAGGGGTCTAGCACCGCCCCTGTCCCTGCCGCTCAGTGTGGGGTGTGTCAATGGTGGTCAGCACATCAGTGAGTGACAAGAGATAACGCCTTAGGATGGCGGCCCTGGGAGTGGGGCTCTGTCTGCGGCAGGGCAGTGACGCAAGGCAGCTATTTGTAAATTATACTCAATTAACAAGATTTAAAGTCACAGACGAACCAGGGGCATTCTGCAGCCCAGCAGTTCCAGGACTTTACTCCTCCACTCCCTAACTCCAGCTGGTGCGGGGGATGGGACCAGGGAGCTGAGGAGGGGCTGGAGGAGGGCAGAGGCAGAAACAGGTGAATCGGAGAGACTTTGGTTGTGCTTAATATCAATTCCTTTCGCAGGCGGCTGACACAGCTAGATTTCACAGCGCAGAAGTTATGGGGCTCCCTGATGCTCAGATTCAAAATGAAAATACAAAAGAACTTTTTAAAAATGACCTGCCATCAGCAAGAAGTTAAGATAAAATTGTTACCCCCCTCAAAAGCCACAGACATCCGACATGCACACACATATACACACATAAAATCTGATTTTGATCTTCTGGTTTAGTTTAAGGCATTCATTTTATTATGTAATAATCATATCATGGCCAGAGTCTCACGGGTTTCGTTATTTTCTGGGCAGACTTTCTATGACATATACATGTAAAAATGACATCAGGGAAAGGAATGTACTGAAGAAAAGGTACAGTCCCTTGGCCAGGGGAGAGGGACCCAGTCCGACACCTCTGCAGGGACTGGCCGGTTCCCAGTTAGAGTCCTCTGGGGCAACCCTGCAGTGAGCTCTGCCCCCTCACCCTTCCCCTCCTCCCCCTCCTAACCTGCCATTTGACTCAGTGTCACGTCAGAGCAGACAGACAGCCAAAGGTAGATGCCCACTGGCTTTTTTTAAACAAAGTCCAAGAACTCTGAAACTCTAGAAGTAGAAAAGAACCCTGGAGCTTAACTGCCTTGGCGGTGCCACCATCCAACACCCTACAGCGAAGGCCCCACACCTGCACTTAGTGGGCAGTTTATTAAGCACCAAACATACGGCCAGTGCTGTGAGGGGGAGGGTGGCGGAGAAAAGACAAGTGTGAGTGAAGTGCTCCCAGCCTGGCATGGCAGAGACGTCGGAGGCCTGATGTGGCTTGGTGACTGGTGGGCACAGATCCACCCAGGGGGCAGGGAGGGGACACTGACGCAGCATTGGGAAGAGTCTGTGTCACCAAGTCACCAAGTGAAGGCTCCATGGAAAGTGTTACAGCCACAGAGCTGCACCGGGTTGCTATCCCAGAACCTGGTCGGGGAAGCCTTCCCGGCCAGCCATGTATCTGAGCAGCAGGGCCCAGCTAGGGAGTCTGGGACACCCGGCTCCTCCCGTCACCTCTTTCCTGCACCCCAAGTGTGTGGCGTCAGGAGGAGGGAGTGGAAGTGGTTTTCAACAAACGAGGTAGAAGAGGGTGGAGGTCTTTGGAGTGGGCATTACGGCAGCTGGACATGCAGAATAAGTGATGTTCACCTTGATGGCAGGGAGAGACAGAAGCAAAAAGACTGTCCTGATGGTATGATCGATCAGGACTGGGATGACCGAACACAGGCACCCTGATGCCTGCAGGGCTCGGAGGCAGAGGGCAAGGTTGTAACCGGAGTGGTTTGTTTTGATTCAGCAGAAGCAGCTGGACTTAGGACTAGAGAAGGGACATGGGAAATGAACTCATAAATAAAAGGCCATGTGCGGTGTGGAGGCGGCTTGCTAGACAGAGAGGTCAAAGAGCGTGGGACGTGGGGGATGCCTTTCCCGAAGGCAAGCCCAGCAGGATGGTGCCCAGCTCAGCCCGATGGGAAGCCGGACAGCATCAGGCCCTGCTATGTGTCCCTTCAAAATTAGTATGTTCAAGTCCCCACTGCCAGGACCTCAGAACATGACTGGAACACCAGCCCTCAGTACCTGTAGATTCCACCAATCACAGATCAAAAAATATTTTGGGGGAAAAAACAATAAAAAAAAAACAATAAAAAGAACATGAACAAAACCCAAATACAGCGAGACACCTATTTTCACAGCATTTCCGTTGTATTAGGTATTCTAAGTAATGTAGAAATGCTGTGAGGCCTATGGGAGGACGCACTTAGATGATGGGCAGATACTGGGCCATTGCTAGCAAGGATCCGAAGGCCTCAAATTTGGGCCAAGGATACCGAGGGACAACTGTGTTTAGGGATAGGGTCTTTGGAGAGGCAATTTAGCTAAACTGGGGTCATTAGGGTGGGCTCTAATCCAACAGGACAGGTGTCCTCAAGAGAAGCAGAGATCAGGACGTCAGCACAGACGGAGGACACCTGAGGACACAGGGAGAGAATGGCCATCCACGGGTCAGGGAGGGAGGACACAGCCCACCCTCTCTAGACTGCCACCTCAGGACACCGGGAGAGAATGGCCATCCACGGGCCAGGGAGGGAGGACACAGCCCACCCTCTCTAGACTGCCACCTGAGGATGCAGAGAGAGAATGGCCATCCACGGGCCAGGGAGAGGGGACACGGCCCACCCTCTCTAGACTGCCACCTGAGGACGCAGAGAGAGAATGGCCATCCACGGGCCAGGGAGAGGGGACACAGCTCACCCTCTCTAGACTGCCACCTCAGGACACCGGGAGAGAATGGCCATCCACGGGCCAGGGAGAGGGGACACAGCTCACCCTCTCTAGACTGCCACCTGAGGATGCAGAGAGAGAATGGCCATCCACGGGCCAGGGAGAGGGGACACAGCTCACCCTCTCTCGCCTGCCACCTCAGGACACCGGGAGAGAATGGCCATCCACGGGCCAGGCAGGGAGGACATGGCCCACCCTCTCTCGCCTACCACCTGACACTGCACACGCCTTTCATTACTCAGGCCACGGAAGGAGCCGCCCTGCTGACACCGTAATCCTGGACTTCCAGCCTCCACGACTTGGAGAAAATAAATTTCTGTTGTTTGAGGCCCCTGCCCTATGGCACTCTGATACAGCAGCCTCAGGAACCTGTACAGGGACCCAGGGGAGCACCAAGAATCTAAGAAGAGCAGGTGACACCCCTCTAAAATGGGGAGACGCGGTTCTGCTGTATTGCAGCCCTGATATCTAAAAAACACACCTTTCATTCTTAAAGAAAGTGAAATGAATATATACGTCTTAGGGGAAGCCCTGGAGGTGGGGGAAAGATCTGTCACACAGAGCCACCTATGGAGCCGGGACACCTGGGAGTGTGACAGGTGTGTTCTGCCTGGACTGATGTAGACGGCGCTTCACACAAGGAGCATGTTGTTGTTATGATTATTATTATGGTTGTTGTTTTGCCTGAGTGATGACCCACACCAGGGTGTGAGTCTCGGGCTGATGGCTCTAGGCTATAGGGGAACTATCGGGAACCTTCTCATGATCCTGGGCCCCAACGCTGGCGACCTCAGTCCGTCCCTTGGGGAATGAGATCATTTCTTCTGCTTCTAGAAGGGAAGAATGGAGTTCCAGAGAAAATAGACATTTATAAACGAAGTCTCAAGCAGAAGACAAGTGGTGCCAGGGACTGACACTGGCCCCCGGTATCTGCGTTTATTTTTGCGAACATGCCCTTTCTTTCTCACTGGGCTCCTGAATCTTCTGGGCCACAGAACCACCCTCCCTAGTCCCTGCTTATTGGTAGTTTTAACACATGAAGCCCCAGTAAGTGGACTAGAAGACGTCATCCTGATGGGGCAGGGCCTGGGAGAGTTTCCGGATCCCTGCCCATTTAATCCAGTTCCCCTTAAGTCCAGAAGGGACTTTGTAAGTGTGAGCTGAGCCCTTAACCCTTCCATCCGCTCTGCTTCTCCAAGTCATGAGTCTGGGCTGCACCTGGACTGGGAACCTATCTGGGGAGAGCAGTTAACAGAAGACAGAGTCCCGTGATAAGCCTCCTGCGTCATGAGGGGGTGTTTATTTTCAATAGTGAGAGCCACAAAGATGTACCTTGACAGCCCGATGCCCGGGGTCTCCCCGACAAGGCTTTGGCCCTGACCACCTGAAGACCACTACAGGCCGATCTCATGGGGTGCATGTGTAATTTTATGCGTGACAAGCGAGGGAGGAGCAGTACCTCCTTAGGAGAGGAGTGTCCAAACCAGTCCAGCTCCAGGGCATCAGCACCAAGCAATGTCACACAGCAGCACTGCTCGCCACAGCCAGCAGGTGGCCACAGTCTAGCATCCCACATGGTGAGGGGTACCTGAAGTGTGGTCCCCACACACGGTAGAGTATGATTCAGTCTTAAAAAGGAGGGAAATCCTGACACCTGCTACAGCAGGGGCGGGTCTGGAGGACACCACGCTGAGTGAGATGACAAATACTGTGTGATTCCACTGACAGGGGGCCCTGTAGCAGTCAAAGCCACCGAGACAGAAAGTAGAAAAGGAGATGTAGAAGGGGTGCAGGGATATTGTTTAATGGGGAGAGAGGTTGAGTTTTGCAAGATGAAGCGCTCAGGAGGTGTGTGGTGGTGACAGCCACACTGCAATGTATACCCACTTACGCCGAGAACTCAAACAGTGACACTGCTAAACTTGTGTGTATTTCACCACAACTAAAAACAAAATTTAAAACATTTGTCAGCCCCTGAGCTGTCGCTGTGTGCCGGGCACTATGCTGGTTCCTCCATGTGCTGTAAATAAACATCCTTGCACCCTGCCAACAGCTCTTCAGGAAAGATGTTATCATTCCATTTTATGGCTAAGGAACGGAGGCCTAGAGGTGAAGTGGATTCCTCAAGGTCACTCACTAGGACCACAGAGCCAGGGGCGAAGGCCAAGTTCCCACCACCTGGCAGGCCTTACAAAAATACACAGCGAGAGAGTGAGTGAGTGAGTCAATGAATGAAGGATACCAGATCCCAGTTCACGCCCTGCCCAGTTCGCCTTGTTTGTAAAGATTTTGTTGTTGAGGGGCGGAGGGGAATGGGCTGGTGGCATTTTGGCACCTGTTAAAACAAAGCAACTCCAAATCCTGATTAAAAATATACCCGAGTAAGGATGTTTTCCTTGGAGTGATGGAAACATCTTGGAACTAGACAGCGGTGGGGGCTGCGCAAAGTTGTAGGTGTGCTAAGTGCCACTGCATTACTTAAAAATGGTTCATTTTATGGTATATGGATTTCAATTTCAATATGCCGAAATTGAATATGAATATACCTGAAGTGTGTTTACTGATAGTTTCTGTGGTATGTGGTTAAATGAATACACACAGATGCTTCGCCTGTGGGCAGCATCCTCTGTGTGGTCACGCGGTGGGGTGTGTGCTGTGGGCCTCAGGGGTCTTCAGCTGGACTCACCAGGGCAAAAGTGTCTTAGCGACCCCACTGTGTGCCCACCTAGGGGCTGAGCCTGTGGACACCAATCCGTAGGCCTGGGACCCTGGGTTCTTGTGAACACAGTTTTATTTTAAAGTTCCCTGAACATTTTCCCTCTGAGGTTTGTCTGCTTATCTCATTAAATAACGAGTCACCTGGCCTGGGGCCACCAACCTGCCCTCATCAACATCTATTTGCCTTTATCTTTTAGAGAGAAATGACAGTTTATTCCCCAGCAATGGTCACTAAGAGCAGAGCACTTGATGAATAGATGTGATTAACAATGAGGTAACTGACATCACCTTTCAGTGGACAATGAGAAGCTTCCAAAGATGCGTGCATGTGTATACAAGCTGTGCCTGTGTGTGCACGCACGCAGTTCTGTGTGTGTTTATGTGTGCATGTGTGCATGCCTGCCCATGTGCATGTGTGTACACGCCCACATGTGCATCTGGTTGACCTGGAAAGATCCCCTGGGACAGACAGGACATGAAACTGGATGCCACCCTCTGTGCAACTGGCAGTGGATTGGGATTTTATACATTGTACCAAGTTTTAGTGCCCTGGGGGCCCCATTTCTCAAGGAAGCTCTTTAGCGAATGTGTTTGCAGACTCCTTTATAATGTGAATAATCATTTTCTAATTCCTGTTTGGAAAATTAATCTTCCGGGTTCTTGCCGGGTGGCATAGCGTTTTGGAAATAGGGTCAGTGACTGACGCCTGTTTCAGTATTTGAGAACAGGCCTGAGGGGATTGGTTATGGTTCTTTTATGAATATTATGGATTTTTATGAGAATTATGGAATAATATTTGATCGTTTAAAATGAGCATACTACCAACCAAGAAATATGTCCCTGAAAACACTGTTAAGCAACAACAAAAGCAGATCACAAAGCAACACACGTCACACAAGCCTACTTTTGCAAAATGATTTGCAAACTCTCACACGTGGAAAATACCCAGGAGAGTACCACAGCCAGGTGCAAACCCAGCTTCCCTGACAGTCAGAAGAGGGTGTGTCTTCTTCATCTTTTTGGTCTGTATTTTCTATAAGGAGCATCTATTGCTTGCACAATAATAAGTTACTAAGAGTTAACTTTCATTTAAGAAGAAGAAGACCAGTTCTACTGAAGGTCTCCAGCCCCTGCTAATTCCCAGGGAAGGAAGAGGATTCCCCGGACCCCTGATCTTGGTTCTGACTCTAGGATTCTCCAAAGGTGCTGGCGGTGCCGGGGCTACAGCAAGGAGGGCCCCGAGATGGGCACCGCGTCCTGGGGGCAGGGTTGGGGGATCCCTCCCTGCTCTCATTTGGTGCCTCCTCCACACCATTGTCCGGATGCCGTCCTGAGCCCCTGTGCTCTGACGCCCTGATTTCAGGCTATGTTGACCGGCTATGCAGGGTGGGCACCAGCCCCCCAGGCAGGAAGCACTGCCCTGGCTACTGTCATTGATCGTCAGCCCCTCTCCCATGGTGGCCCCTGGCAGCTCAGTCCTGAAGATCAGGCAGATAAAACTGGAGCTGACGACCGGCTCTTGCTATGGTGGCAGGGGTGGAGGAGCCGGGGTGGGGACGTTTGGGGCTCAGTGATGGGTACTGTTAGATGGGGCTTGCTCTCTGGTTTCAGAGGGATGGGCTTCTGTCCTTATTTCCTGAGAAGGGCACAGCCCAGTCCCCTGGTCTGTCTGTTCTGGACAGACGTCCCTGGAATGGGCTGGTGGCCCCCTGCAGTGAGCCCCTGGACCCCCAGAGGAAGGCTGACCCCACTTTCCCTGCCTCTCCTGGGCCCAGCATCTTCCTCCCCTTCGGCCAGGCGGGGGGTGGACAGTCCACAGCTCTGCTCTAAAAGCCCAGGGAGCCTCTGCCGGGCCGTTTTTCAGGCTTTAATTTCACCAAGTGAAACTGAAAAAGGTCTTCCATGTGCCCTGCATGGACCCCCTTCCTGGCGAGGGGCAGACAGCCGCCCCCAGCAGAGGTGCTCAGACGCTGACCATTGGGGCTGCAAGAACTTCCGTTTGGTCCTGTGGCCCTGAAGGCTGGTGGCTGCACAGGCCCTGTAATTGGCTGCCTGCTGGAGCTTAGCCAGGGGTGCATTTCCTAAAAGCAGCAACACACGCAGTCTGCATTTCCAGAAAGAGTAGAAGGGATCTAACCCACAGGGCCCGCGTTCAGTGGGAATCTTCCCAACAGGGGCCTGTGGGCAGCAGGCTAAGGCAGTCAGATAACCCGGGCGTGAGCCTAAAGCTCTGCCAGGTCCCAGCTGGTGGCTATGACCTCCCTGAACTGTGTCCTGGCATCATCGGAGAATAAACGAGACAGGGACGCAGCCCAGGCTGGGGCAGCTCAGACATCCACGCAGAACATGGGCCACGCAGGTGACACTCCTGACGTTATGGTGGACAGAGCCTGCTTCCTGCCCTCCGAGAGCCCCCACTGTGCACCATCCCTCAGGCTGAACTATTCTTGTCACGGACTCCAGCAGTGGGAGCAAGATGAGGGGGGACTTTCCCGAGGGCCACTCCTCCCGCTCCTTTTTCAGGCTGCTGAGTGGGTGTAACAACGTGAGCGGAATGGGCGCCGGCCACAGGGAAGGCATGAGAGAGCCAAGGACGCCTATCAGGGCCTCCAGATGCAGGACAGCCCCACCTGCACCCTCCTGGGTGCCGCCCTCCCCCATCCCCAACTCTGCCACGAGTACTTGGCCTCTGTCAGGAGGAGGATGAGAGGCTGGGGGCCTCGCCCTGTCTGAAGCCTGACAGCTACAACTGGGAGAGTTTGGCCCTGGGCCCTCTGAGGGAGTTTTCTTTTATATTTATTAACCCACTTTCTCTCTTGGCATTTGGAGCAGCAAGGGAACCTCAGCTGAGGCTATTAATAGGCCAAGGCCATCCCTGGGGAGAAGAATGAGCTCATACCTACAGCTCAGGTGCCAAGTATAATGAAGGTTTCTGAGTCGGGCCTAGACATCGGCTGCAGCCATCTCAGGGCTGGGAGGAGCCCCGGGCGAGCCGGGCACCGTCTGCTCTGCTGCTGCCCAGCCTGGCTATTTGGGCAGACCTTTCCCACACCTGTGCCCGAGCCTGGCCCTGCTGGGAAAGGATCTTTTGGTCACACCATGTTATTCCACCATAGGTCAGGCGCAGTGGGAGCCACCTCGGAGGTGGGGAGGCAAAATGACATGCTGTATAAATGACTCCTGTAAACAAAGACTTTAATAAAAAGGCAGTGAGGGAATTTATGGGCAACTCAAGGATAATTAAAATTATTTATCTACTTACCTCCCCTGCTGGCTGATCAGTCTATTAATTATCTATTATACACTCACTGATGTGCGTTTTAGTGAGGGGATTGGGAAAGGGCAGGTGAAAAACACAGGGAGGTCAAGCCAAGTAGGGGGTGGGCGGCGCGGACCTGCCTCTCTGCAGACCACAGCTCACCCTGTGGACACTCACACGCACCAGCCCCCCACGGCTGCAGGCTGCCCCCAGGCCTCACAGAAGCACCAAGCTGAAAACTGGCTGCAGCAGGGCAGAAGTGCTGCGTAGCAGGGAACGCACCTGTTTGCAGTTGGGGCGGCTCCAGGGACAGGTTCCCAGCTGAAGGGGCTGCGGACCAGCTCGGGGG
The DNA here is from genome assembly GCA_963574655.1 of Perodicticus potto. Lineage (NCBI taxonomy): Eukaryota > Metazoa > Chordata > Mammalia > Primates > Lorisidae > Perodicticus > Perodicticus potto. Next base: position 134,913 of record CAUYRH010141344.1, read on the forward strand.
AAAGGCTGGCAGAGTTTCCTCCACTGTTTTGACTTCACACTGCATTTTAAAAAGAAAACAAGAAAACAAAACGATTTCAACCTCTGAATATCTGGAGTGCATCAGACACACACTCTCCCGCACTCCTGATTAAAAATATCATAGGACAGAGTGTCGTGGGAACAGCATCTTCTGGACGCTGCAGATGAGGAAGCATTGGGCTGGGAGAAGTGCAGCGAGACAGCTGTTTACCACCTTCTGATAAATCCACTTCCAGCTCTGGGGCGCTGGATACTGCAGTGACAGTCTCATTGAAAATGCTGCGGGGTCAGAAGGGAGTGTGTCAATAGGCTGGCAATGTTGGGCCCATGCTGGGATGGCCCATGTCACCTGTCCCCAGGATGAGCACCAGGTCTATTGTTGGGCCAGGAGAGCACTATTGGGGACAAGTCATCAGCACCACCCCGTTACCAGCTGCAGGTCCCCGGCACGGGCTCCATTCCAGGGGAAATGCAGTGTCCCATGTGGGGCTGCCCAGAACCCAAAGCATGTACCTTACATTCTAGCCAGACAGTCAGAGGGCAGCAAGGCTGTCCTCTCCTCAGAACCTGTTGGCATCACCACAGCAGCCTCACATTCTCCCTCTGAGGCAAAGTCGGGGAGACCTGGCCCTCTGCCAGCTGTGTCAGCTGGGAGTAGGGACTGAGTCTGTTGTGGTCTGAACTGTGGTCCCCCAAATTCACATGTTGAAGTCCAACCCCCAAAGTGATATTTGGAGACTGGGCCTTTGGGAGCTGAGAAGGTCACAAGGGTGCAGCCCTCATAATGGGCTTGGTGTCCTACTGAGAGGAGCCTCTCTCCATCTCTCGTTCTCTCCCCGCCCCCATGAGGCGACACAGCTGGCCCCTGGACCTTGGACTTCCCAGGCTCCACAGAGGCAAGCGGTAAATGTGCGCAGTTTAAGCCACCCGGTCGCTATCTCTTGCTGTAGCAGCTCCAGCTCAGACAGAGCCCAATCTCGATTCGTGTTCATAGCATAGTGGGTTTGTGTGTGTGTGTGTAGAGACACAGTCTCACTCTATGGCCCTCGGTAGAGTGCTGTGGCATCACAGCTCACAGCAACCTCCAGCTCTTGGGCTTAGGCGATTCTCTTGCCTCAGCCTCCCGAGTAACTGGGACTGCAGACACCCGCCACAACGCCCAGCTATTTTTTTGTTTTGCAGTTCAGCCGGGGCCGGGTTTGAACCCTCCACCCTCAGCATATTGGGCCGGCGCCCTATACAACGGGTTTTGCACACGCAGAAGGAAAGGCCAGCAGGCAGGAAGGGGGTGTCATGTGACCAGTGGTCTCAGCCCAAACTCTGGAGCCTTCCTCCCCCAGCTGCTGTTAGAGTCCCATGGGCACTACTACCACCTGCTGCCCCTCTGCCCTCCACGGGGCCTTCTTTTCACACTGGACCTGATGGCCTTTGCACACGAGGTTCCTGCCTCAGATGAGCTTCCTTGAGTTTGTCAACTGTTGGGCAACTGCTGCTCACTCAGGCCCCCCAGTAGCCTCCTGACCTCCCGAGCTAAAGCTCTGTCCCCAGCCCCTGTGCCCCAGCACTGCCTCCTTCCTCATGCCCTTAGAACCACAATCATGAATTGGCATCACCTTAACTTGAGCTTTCATTAGCATCAACACCTTAAAATGAAGCTTCCCCACAAGACACTGAGACTGCCCTCGGTCCTCAGTGCCTGGCCAGGGCCCAGTGCTTAGCACAGATCAGGAATTGATGAATGAGTGAATGAATGAATGAGCGAGTGAGTGAATGAGTGAATGAATGAGTGAGTGAATGAATGAGCGAATGAATGAATGAGTGAGTGAATGAATGAGTGAATAAATGAATGAATGAGTGAATGAATGAGCGAATGAATGAATAAGTGAGGGAATGAATGAGCGAATGAGTGAATGAGTGAGTGAATGCGCAAAGGAATGAATAAGTGAGGGAATGAATGAGTGAGGGAATGAATGAGTGAATGAATGAATGAATGAGTGAATGAATGAATGAACGGTACTTCTGGCTTCCAAATTCTTTCTTCGGGCCCCTGATTCATTTCCCTACCTTTAATCTCTCCTTACCATGCATCTCCCACCTGCCTCTAGCGTAGATTTTTAAAATGCAAAAAATGCTTAAAATCCTCTGGAGTCCTGCTGAGGGCACAGGTAGAGGTGGCCTACCCCCTTTCCAGCCCCTCTCCCAAACCCCGGGCTTGCCGTCCTTCACACCCTTCCAGGGAAGGCTCCTGTGTTCCCCCCAGGGTCTTCTTTTCCTTCCTGCCCCCCTCGTCCTGCTGCCAGGATAGCGCATAGCGGCTGTCGTTCTGCTGCGGAAGAGCCTGTCTGGCCGGCCCCGCGGCATCGCAGAGCTGGGCGGGCCTCCCGCAGGCTCACAGAGGGCGGGAGCGGCTCAGTGTTGAGGACTCCTCCCTCCCTGCAGCACCCCCTGACATCTGCCTGGGTGTGGGGCTCTGTCACTGATGCAGACAAGTCACCCCACCACCCTGCCACACGCCCCACCCCACACAGCCTTAAAGCTCTAGTAGAAGTTAGGAGCCCATGTCCTGTAAAGTACTGGAAGTATTGCCTCCTGGCCCAGGTGCTCACTGTCCCCGCAGGCCTGTCTGTGGAGCCCCAGCCATCAGATCGTTGGTCTTGGGGCATTTGATCGTCTGTGTCATGTGTCCACTTGGCCAGGCCCTCGTCCCCAGGCATTCCCTGCAGTGCAAATCTCGCTATTGCTGGATGGGACTGAAGTTTTGTGGTTGTGGTGGCACCCCCAGGCATCTGGCTTTCATCAGTGAGATGGTCTTCCATGACTGGGGTGGGCAGGCATCATCCAATTACTTGAAAGGCCTTAAGAGCAAAAACTGAGGTTTTCTGGAGAAAAAATGAAAGCTACTTAACACGGCAGCACAGACTCCTGGGTGAGGTTCCAGCCTGCCACTTACCCTATAGACTTCAGACTCAGCAGACCTCACAGTACTAGGAGTCAATTTGTTAAAATCAATCAATCAATCGATCGATTGATCAATCTACCTGCCCACCTGCTCAACAACCCAGGTCCTAGTGCTATTTCTCCGGGCAGCCCTGGCTGACTCAGGCCTTGGGTCTCTCCCTAGTTGGGTTATTGGGGTGACTCTCTCCATTGACAGAACCAGAAACGCTCCCCCTGGCTCCACCCAGCACTCAGTCCTAGCTGGTGGGGGCGGCAGTGTCCATCAAAGGCAGAAAAGGGAAGGGGAGGAAGGAGAAGCAAGGGGCCTCCTGTCTGCTTGGGGGTGAGCACTGCGCAGTCACACACCTGCCACAAATCGGCCTTCCCGCATCTGTGAGAGGCCAGGTGGGCTGTGCGGAGGCCAACCCAGGCCCCAGCCTCCCTGCGGGCCTCACAGCCAGCCCCAGGGAGCCCAGTTCCCTGACATCTGGAGACAGCTGCCGCCCCCCCGCTAGCCCCTCTCCTGACTATCGTTTCTCAATTCTGATGATGTATCAATAACTGCAAAGCAAAATGCCACAGTTAGCAGCGCTACTGTGCTGTAACTAATCGTTTTCTGAATCGATTCGCAGGGTTGTGTGTGCAGCGAGGTGGGGAGGCGTCTCCGAAGCCTCTGCAGCCTCCAAGAATTAGGCACACCAGGAAAAGTTCCAAGAGACAGAGAAAAGAGTCCCCAAGAAAAGGGGTGGGCGGGTGAGACAAGGAAAAGGAGGATTTTAAAGGAGGAGGCCAAGAGAGGAGCTCAAGCATGAAGAGAACAGGTGAGAGCGAGCTAAGGCCCAATTGGCCTTCCTGCAGGCAGCGAGCCACCTCCCGACTGGCCTGGGCGGCAAAGGTGCTGAAGGGACCACAACCTGACACCCTCAGCGGGACCTGTTACGGTGGGCAGCAGGTGGACGATCAGACCCTCTACAAGGGCAGAGGTCACAAGTCCTCTAGGCTCTGCCACACTGCCTCAGAACGTCCCAGTGGGGATGCTGGGCCGGCACAGAGCAGGGTCCCCCAAACGGGGCAGGTGCCTGGGGCTGGAGGTGCGGGGGAGGCAGCCAACTGTTGCACATGTATCTGCTTCTCAGGGCTCAAAAGACTCAGGCCCAGGACCCCCCACCCCCCTCCTCTGCCCACATAAAAGACCTCAGGGCTCTCTGGCACTCAGGCACTTAAGATTTTGTTGGCTTAATAAACGGTGTTGCTGCCGCCCCTGGGTCTTCCTCGGGCCCCTGAGCACACATGAGCATGGGGCTAGGGTGCTCTGCGGCTGCTGTGGTGTCCTCAAAAGCTGGCTAGAGAGGGAGAAGGAGGACGGGGAGCTCAGGGCCGTAGGGCTATGCCAGGGCCAGTGGAAGAAATTCTATCCTAGTGTAAGTCAGGAACACTTCCAGTGATTGTGGGGAGAAACCAAGGCACAGATGCTGGACCAGCCCGCCCCAAAGCACTCAACCTGCTGTCAGCAGAATGTGCACCCAAACCTGGGGACTCTGGATCCAGAAGCCAGCTTGCAACTTCTGTTGCAAGGATTGGCCAGCTGGTGACTCAGTTTCCCCACCTGTAATGTGAGCCCTTTAACAGCTGCACCTTTACTCTGGCATCTCTGGCTCTTGTACAGCCTCCCTGGGGCTCGTGTCCTCAAAAGGGTGGTACAGACAGGGCTGGGGAGGCTGGACCCAACCCTGGGGCCTTGCTTGGCACAGTGCCTGAGACAGGATGGCGTCCCCGTAAAGTTCCCAAGCACCGAGCCCAAGGCAGAGCGCCAGTGAGTCCAGCATGCTGGGCTGCACACGTCACTCCCTCCCGCACTTGCTCACTTGGGGATCGGGCCCTGGCCTGTGCGCCTCGTGTCTTCCTGCCAGATCCTTACCTCAGGCCCCTGCAGACCACAAGGCCCTGCCTTCCAGGGCTCTGGCCAGTGCTGGCCTCTCTGGCTGTGGGGGAGCAGCTGACCAGCACCCATAGTCCTAGCCAGGGTCCAGTAACCCCGCAGGGCAGAGAGGGAGGGGCTGGGTGGGTCTTGTCTCCTCTCTCTGGAGATGCAGTGCTGAGTGGAGGTGTGCCCTTGGCAGCCTTTGCCCAGCTCCTTTGCTTCCTGCTTCCAAATCCTTGGAGCCTGTTGGCTTCTGAGCTGACCTCCCAGCAGGGCTGCTTGCTTTAGAGGCCAGGCCTTTTGCTCACAGACACGCCCCAGCAGAGGGGCTCCCCGGGGCTCTCCGCCTACCCTCCCTCCTCCACAAGTCATAGTTCCCAGACTGAGAAGAGGGAGGCTGCTCATCCTCACTCACATAACCACCTCCTGCTGGGAATTGCTCTGAGGGTCTGTGTCCTGCCCAGCTGGGCCTGGGGCTCAAGCAGTCAGATAGCCTTAGTGGTCAATGAAGGGACACAGGTGTTTCGGTCACAGTTTCACGATTGCTCACAAGGGGTGTATAGACAATGGGGTCTAACAAGGAAGCCCAAAAGCTTGTGAGTGGTTTACTTTGTTGTTTTTTTATGAAGTAACGTGGTTTCAGGTTTTGACTTCTGGTACAGGCCACAAGTTTCGACTTACGGTACAGGCCACTTTCCTGAGTGGGAGAGTAGCAGCTGGAGGAGCAGACAGCCACCCCTGGAGTGTGCAGAACCCCCAAACCTGCTGATAAGCAAAGGAAAGAGACTTGGGCATCAGGCGACGCCAACCAAAGCAAGGTGTCCTCCGCCCCTCGCCCTCTGCTCTCACATGGGTGCGAGTGAGCGCAACTGCTATCTCCAGAGAGTGTGGATGGAGGCACCGCTGGACGGGACAGATGTCCAGGTGCTTCTGAGCACCAAGAGCAGACTCAAGAGCATTGTGAGGCCCAGTCACACAGCCGACACACCTGTGCACCAGGACGCACCACCACAGCACTCTATGAAACCACCACACCTTACATCAGCCAAAGTGTCCATCAGTGGAAGAGACAGTCAGACAATGTGACAGTTTCTAAGATTTCTACATGGCAGCAACAGGATGGGAGCAGAAACACAGTGCAGAGGGACTGCAGGGACATGACCCTGAAGGGAAGGAGTGTGCGGGAAGATGCCACGTGTGTGTGGGAAGATGCCACGTGTGTGTGACAAGATGCCAGGTCTGTGCAGGAAGATGCCACATGTGTGCTGGAAAGATGCCACATGTGTGGTGGGAAGATGCCATGTGTGTGCTGGGAAGATGCCACGTGTGTGTGGGAAGATGCCAGGTCTGTGCAGGAAGATGCCACATGTGTGCTGGAGGATGCCATGTGTGTGGTGGGAAGATGCCACGTGTGTGCTGGGAAGATGCCACGTGTGTGGTGGGAAGATGCCACGTGTGTGCTGGAGGATGCCATGTGTGTGGTGGGAAGATGCCACGGGTGTGCTGGGTAGATGCCACGTGTGTTGTGGGAAGATGCCACGTGTGTGCTGGAGGATGCAATGTGTGTGTGAGAAGATGCCACGTGT
>CAUYRH010141346.1:0-14360 GCA_963574655.1 Perodicticus potto
TTTTTTTTTTTTGAGACAGAGCCTCAAGCTGTCACCCTGGATAGAGTGCTGTGGCATCACAGCTCACAGCAACCTCCAATTCCTGGGCTCAAGCGAGTCTCCTGCCTCAGCCTCCCAAGTAGCTGGGACTACAGGCGCCCGCCCCAATGCCTGGCCATTTTTTGGTTGCAGCCACCATTGTGGTGGGCCCGGGCTGGATTCGAACCCACCAGCACAGGCATACATGGCTGATGCCTTAGCCTGTTGAGCCACAGGCGCCGAGCCAGTAATAATATTTTTAATAGTATGTATTAATTTTATTCCTTTATAGAAATTAGCTACTATTTTTTAAGGTTTAATGCTGATTTGTCCGGTGGAAATATGAAAATTTAGTTTAGTTTTTTTTTTTTTTTACCTCAGTATCAGTTACGATACATGTAACAATTAACCATAAACTGTAGTATGAGTTCTGTGATTTTTTTTTTTTTTTCCCATACAGCCTTTCTTAACTGAATGTGAGTTCCCCTTAATGTTGGTCATCTTAAATGCTCTTTGATCTCACTCCTACTTTCACCATTTTAGATTTATCTTGTGTTCGGGCAGGAAACCATGTTTCAATATCTGCTTGCAGTCTTCCATGGGTCTTACAAATTGCTGAACCCTGTTTTCCTCAACTGTGCCTTGGGCAGAAGATTTGAAAAAAATATGTGAAGAGATTTTTTTTTTCCCCCCTGCAGAATTATTTAAGCAAGAATGTCCACCCTTTCCTGGGTGGCATGAGTATAGAGACGAGCTGTTTTCATTTTTTTTTCTACAGGGCTTATAGCTCACTTTGTGGGCCAGTTCTGCATAGGATTTTTCTGTATGTCTAACAGCGATTTCTGTGCATTTGGAATAATACGTCTTGAAAATCAGGATAAGAAAGAGCTAAGGCGTGGAGCTTCATAGGCTTCTGTTGGAAAGCAGTTCTTTAGTCTTCACTTTGAAGCTGAGTAGGAATCAGAATATCCAGTAAGAGGATTTTCTTTGAAGAGGAGGAGCAAGTTGGTTGTTCTTAAGGAAAAAGACACTTGTTTAGAATCGGGGAGAAAATGAATGCTGATTGTAGCCCTATTAAATTTTGATTTTAGGAACTTGATCATCACGCCACTTGTTATAGCAGGAATGCCATCTCTTTGTGCATGCTTTTTACTGGTGATGTCCCTGAAATGGATACGTTTGATCAGCTCTTCAAAGCATGTTTTTTTTGAGCCCTTTTCCCCTGAGGAACTTTAGGAAACCTCCAATATTTAAAACATGTTTAATTTTCATGAATAGCTAAGGGAATGGAATGATGAATATTGGATGTATTTTAAAGGGTGAATTTCATCTGTCTTGGCTATTGATACAGATACAGCCAAAAGAGGAGGACCAGAAACCGCTAACTTCATCGAACCCAGTATTAGAACTCGAACTGGCAGAGGAAAAACTGCCTATGACTCTTTCTAGGCAAGAGGTAAGCTTGTGTATGAGTATTTCATGGAAAAAAATTGTTTATTTCCATTTGTTTCCAAAAAGTTAAACATCATTTTTTCTCATATGATTTACTGACCTAAAAATACTCTGCAGCTAGACAGTTTTCTTCATGAAGTTCTAAACTAATCTGTGCTGCTTTTCTTCATAGTATTATCTTTTTTACGAGTATATCCTTATAAACTTTAAAAAATGTGTATTCCTAAATAAACAGTAAATGTATAATGTATATATTCTGGATAGTTACACTTAAATTGTCTAAATTATTTTAAATAGTTTATTATTTTGTAACTTGCTTTCCTCTCCCTTATTTAATGGGATAATGTATCTTTTCAGGTAAAAATACAGAAATCTACATAATTTGTAATGACTATATACTTTCCTATTGTTTGCTTATACTGTAACATTTTTATAATCATTTCTTTATTAATAGTCATTTAGATTGCTTCAGCATATCTTTATTATAAGTAATAGTAAGATGGACATCCTTATACAGACATCATTGCATGCACAATAATGTGTGATTATTTCATTTGGAAAAAATTTGTAAATGTGTGATTTTTAAGGTAAAGGTTATGTACATTTTTGAGACTTTAGATCCTCTCAGATACTGGATATAATTTTAGCCTCCAATTTTAAGTAATGTTTTAAAGTGATAACTTGCTCAAATTCCTTTTTTATTTTTGTTCTTTTCATTTTTGGCCCTAATTCAGTCAGTCATCTTTAATCTTCGTGTGTCCTCAACTGTCTGTCCCTGTTTTGTCCCTTTTTAGTGCAAGTAGAGCCAACTGTTAAGTGATAGCCACGTGTCTAGGTCAAGAGATTGTGTGTCTTGTACTTCTCACAGGTCAACACATTTCACTGTTGTTTTTTAGTTCAGCATACCATGGTTTTAGGTTGAACATTTCATAAAAGGAAACTTTCAGAGGCATGATGACTGACTCTAGAACAGTGGTTCTCAACCTTCCACATGCTGCGAAGTGACCCTTCAATACACTTCCTCATGTTGTGGTGACCCCAACCATAAAATTATTTTTGTTACTAAGTATTTTTTTTAAAAAAAATCCATTAAAAAAAGCTCTAATTTTAGAAAAAGACTGAATATTCTTTGTTGGTTTATAAAGTAGAAATAGGATAAATGGTAGAAGTTTGAGGGAAGTGGATTTCAGTTTTGAGAAACAAAACCTATCGATCAAAACTGGGATGGGATGTTTCATGGAGAGGGATGATGCTTGTTACTCACCAGATGTGGATCTGATGAGGACGTTTTTGAGGTTATTTTTGCATTTGATTGGAGGTAGCATTGGGAGACCTCTTAAATTTCTATTTTAATTGTAAAACTTCTATTAACCCAATGGGACTCTACTAGTTGTTTCTATTTTATGCTCTTGGATAAAGTTCTTGATGTATGTTGTTATTTTTAAAAAATTGGGTTAACCTTTATTGTCTGGATGTATACTTGAACCTCTGTAAGTTGACCCCCCCGGGGGACTGTTCCAAACTGGTCAGCATAGGTGTTAACAGATGAAGAGGGTCTGGCTACCTGTCACTTGTGAGTCACTGGCCGGGATTCTGGAGAACATTGAGAGTAGACTCTCCTAGACAGTTCTTTTCTTCTGTTTCCAAAATCACAGTTTTATACATGAAAGTTTAAAGTAAAAATCATGTTATTCTTTATTTTAGTAACAATAGTTGGTATAGCCTTTGACCCGTAATAAATAATCAGCATTGTCATGACCCACACTAATTCTAATTTAAAAGTTAATCTTAAATCAAACCTAAACCAACGAAACTAGCTATATCATCTCAGCCCTCATCTCAATAACTCCATCTTATTGTCACTACATATACTTTTACAGAGGTGGTCAACATAAGGAATAGGCCTACTGTACTCATATGTACATGTGGTGCATGTCTGGTCTGTGAAAATTGGGTCACCTTGAGCTGATCAGTGTAGGGAGGTGGTCAGCTATGGAGGTTCTACTTACTATTTTTTGTTTCTTTCCTCCTTCCTTTTTTTTTTTTTTTTTTAATGATGAGATTTTACCTTTTTGCCTGTGGAGTACAGTGGTGTGATCATAGCGCATTACAGCCTTGAACTTGTGGGTTCAAGCAGTTCTGCTGCCTCAGTCTCCCAAGTATGGGACTGCAAGTGCACACCATACTGCATGGCTAAGTTTTCACTTTGTTTTTATAGAGGTGTGTTGCTCTGGCTGATCTTGGAACTCCTCCTGTCAAGCCCTGGGCTTTATCTTCTGCCTTGACCTCCCAAAGTGCTGGGGTTACCGACTTGAGCCACCACTGTCTGGTGGTGTGCATCTGCATTTCAGAATAATATGTTAGTGTTAGAAAACTTTCGAGCAGTTACAATTATGTAAAATGAAAACGAGAAACTTATTGGGGGGGGGCTTTAAAAAAATTTTTTTTTTAAGAAAAAGTAATTTTTTTTGCCTTATAGAGAAAGGGATGGTTTATATAAGGGGTTTGTTTTTGATTTGAATTGTAGATTCTTAGGTCCAACCACGTTCTAGGAGGTATTTGGTCTGAATTAGGAACAGTGACATGTGAGTCAAATAGATTTTTAACTGAAGTACTTGATTTTCTCTTTCATTCACAGACATCTTTGTTCAGCATAGTTGAAATGATGGAAATATCTGAAGGATTTTATATTTCACTCAGAAACATGTTTGGATAATTAAGTTAGCTTTATTAAACCCAGGTTTTAATTTTAAGGAAAAAATACATTGTTTTGAGTTGTTTTCTTCCTTTCTCAGAAGTTAAATAATTTACTAGGCATTCATTTGACTTTATAGGTAATCAGAAGATTGAGAGAAAGAGGAGAACCAATCAGACTGTTTGGAGAAACCGATTATGATGCTTTTCAGCGTTTAAGAAAAATAGAGATCCTCACACCAGAAGTTAACAAGGTAAGATATCAGAAGAAAGCTAGAAAAATACCACTGTACCACATAAACTAGAAGAGGGTTGACTGATTGCATTATTATAGGCAAAAATGGAAAAATAAAGTTGGTAGATTAGTATTGCTGACTAAGTTTTCATATCTTTTTTAAAACATATCTTAAGCATAACGGTTTATTGCACATTGATAAACACATATAAGGATGTGACCACTACTCTCAGAAACTTTCTTTCACCCAAGAAAATTCCCCGTTGCCCTTTCTTAGCCAATCTCCACAGCCTTTCTCCTCCACTCGTGGGCAGCCACCTTTTAAATTCTATCACCATAGATTAAATTTTGCTTGTTCTGGTATTTCATAAGGCTGAATTCAAAGAGTATGTGTGCAGCTTCTTTTAGTTAGTGTAACAGTTATTGGATTCATCCATGTTATTGCAGGTTTCATTAAGTTCCTTTTCATTTCCCAGGATATGCCATAATTTATTTGTAGCTTTGGGCTATTAGGAATAAAATTGTATGAACATTCCTATACAGATTTTTTTTTTTTTGGAACTACGTTTTCATCAGAGAAATATGTTACAGCTCTTAGGGAAATACCTAGAAGTGGGAGTAGAAGTAATAGTAGTAGTAAGAGTAGAAGTATTCTAACCTTCAGGAGAAATGCCAGATGTTCCCAGATGTCAGTGTTTGGTATTGCTGGACTTTTTAATTTTAACCGTCTCTTGTATGTGTACTTTATTCACAGTTCCCTGATGACTAGAGATGATAAGCATCTTTTCATAGACTTATCTGCTGTGTGCAGTGTCTGTTAAAGTCTTTTGTTCATTTTTTAATTGGATTGTTTATCTTTTTGTTAAGGAATTATAGTTCCTTCTATATTCTGGAGATAAGTCCTTTGTCAGATGTACAGCTGTATTTTGTGACTGTTCTCCTGCTCTATGACTTACCTATTCTCTTATTGGAGTCTTTCGCTGAATAGAAGTTTTAAATTTTGGTGCAGTCTGGTTTATCAGTTTTACCTTTTATGGTTATTGCTTTTTGTGCTCTGCTTAGATCATTACCTGTCCAAGGTCTCTGAGAGATAACTCTTATGTTTTCTTCTAGAAGCTTAATAGGTTTTGCTTTTACATTTAAGGCTGTGATCCTGTTTTATGGCTCAGTATAGGTTCTGTTCCATGGTCTCTTAAAAAGCGTGTGTTCTTGCTTTGGTTATGCAGTTCTACCGATGTAAGTTAGGATAGTGTTGTTCACATGTTCAGCAGCCTTATTCACTTTTTATTTTCTTATTCCATTACTGAGAAACAGGTGTGGTTATCTGTGGCTATATAATAGATCACTCTACAACTTTGTTGTGTAAAAGGATTTATTATTATATAATAAAATCTTTTTGGGCTCTCCGTGACTGTAACACTACCCAAAACCTGGTAGGTTGAGATAATTTATCATCGTCTCTCAGAGTTCTGTGGTTTAATCAAGTTGGACTGGGTAGGTTTTTGCTTGGGGCATTTTGTTTGATTGTAGTCAGATAAATCCTGTGGCTGAAGTCATCTGAAGTGTCACCTGGGCTGGTCTGCTAAGCTGGTGCCTCCGTCCATATGCTTGGCATCTGAGCGGGAATGGCAGGACTACGGGGCAGCCAGGCCCCACCCACCCCACGTGCTTTCTGTTTGCTAGCTTGGGGGTTTCTCACTGCTTTCCTTATTTGTTGCAAAACCACCTTCCTGCTTCCCTTGTTAGCGTTGCCCTCCCAGCCACGCAATACTAACAGTCATCTGAACACTGTCCTTTGGGTCTGAAGGACAATTTTTCCTGTGCCTGCTATGTTCTTTTTTGTACCTTGATTGAAATCTTGTCCTTACGTTTTCAGACACAATTCAAAGATTATATCTCTTCTCTGAACCTATCCTTGGTCCTGTTTAAAATTGCTTCCTTCTTAGTGCTCCAATAACTAAACTTCTGTCGGTACATTTACTGTGTTTCACTAGGATTGGAGCGTGTGTATATTTATTTCTTCCTGGTGGGCAAGGCCTGTTTTGTGTTTGGATGCCAAGTTTAGTGCCTTGCATGTAGAGGTGTTTCGAAAAGAGCATAGGAGCCTAAGGTGTGGGTTCCATTCCTGGGTTATTCATTGTGTGACCATTGGCAAGTCTTTTAATCCATGTGAACCTTATAATCCTCGTTTATAAGATAAAGGCAATATCTGGCTCACAGGGGTGTAGTGAGAACTGAACGAGATAACCTTTGGGAACACCTGGCATTATGTATACCTTATGCAGCGCAGGTACTCAGTGAGTGTTTAGCAAATTAAGTGTTTTGAGTTGAAGGTTTTTTTTCTGTGTTTATGAAAGGATGTTGGACAATGATCAGATGCTTCTAATATAATGGCGTTAGGAGTTAACATTTGTAGAATGCTTGCTACGCTCCAGTGACTATTCAAAATACCCTGTATGTTTATGAATTTATTGAAATAACCTGATGTTTGTAAGGCTCTGAACAGTCCCAGTACGTGGAAATTGTTAAGTAAAATAAAATCCTCATGACAATCGTCAGGGTAGATAGTGGTATTAATCTCATTTTATAGGTGAGGGACCTGAGGCACACAGGTGAGCTGTCCAGGAGCTGGTAAGTGGCAGGGATTTAAACCCAGGAAACCTTCCCTCTCAACTACTGCCCCGCAGCCATCTCATGGCCATGGTGCCCTGGCTCTTAAACCTGCAGCTGATTCCCATGCATGTTTAGGAAGCTGACACTCCTTTTTTTTATTAAATGGTCATAAATTGGACCTATCTGAAATGTGGCTTTTACTGGTTTGTTAGAATCATATTTGAGATCCTGGGACATAGAAGAGACACCAGTTTGGTTCCATTGACATTTCTGCATGTTGTGGATGTTCAGAGAGGTTGAAATGAACTTGGACATTGTCAGTAAACTGGGAACGTGGGTTAGGGACTCTGATGGAGACCTGGTTACTTTCATTAATCGTCATTAGGAACTTACAGTGTTATGAAAATTCTCATTTGGATTTGTCACTCTTGTCTGTCTTATGTTTGTGGTCATTAGACTGTCCATTGTGCTTGCATCCTTTTAATTTAATTATGTTCATAAGTGTTAACTTTAAGCGGACTGTCATTTTAGTTATGATAAATTGATGTCATTGAGTCCCTAGTGTTGCCATGGTCTTAACTGCTTGTGGAGAAAAAAATAAATTGTACTTACTGTTAATGCAAAATCACAGGTGAAACAGCAGTGAAACAGCAGTAATAGGCATACTTTTTCATCTTTCTCAGGGATTGAGGAATGACCTGAAAGCAGCTTTGGATAAGATTGATCAACAATACCTTAATGAAATCGTGGGTGGTCAGGAACCTGGAGAGGAAGACACACAGAATGATTTGAAAGTTCATGAAGAAAACACCACAATCGAAGAGTTAGAGGTAATCTCTGCAACCAGCCCAGCCCAGCCATTTTCCTCTGGAGCAGGCGATCGGTGGATGATTCTCTGCAGAGCACCCTGCCCTCTTTGGTCAGGAAAGGCCCTTCTTTTGTCTCCTGCGTTTATTTATTTACTCCTCTTTTTTTCAGTCTTCACTCACGTTCTCTTACTTCCTACCTTCAAAAGTGTCCTTCTGATACATTGAAGTGCGCTCTTTTATTTGTAGTTCTGTGAAGCTTGCACTGTTTTACGTGCACATCTTTTTGATTGACGGGAATGATACTGTACTGTGAAATTATTTTCTTTTTTAATTTCCTTTTTTTCACTTAGTATCATGTTCTTAAGACCCATCCTTGATACTTTATGTGCATTTAACCCTTTGCTTTTAATTGCTCTGTGATATTCCATGTACAGAAGAACCTCCATAGCTGACCACCTCCTTAAGTTGACCTAATTTTCATAGACTGGACATGCACCACATCCGCATACCAGTGCAGTAGGCCTAGTTCCTTATGTTGACCACCTCCAGGTTTTGACCAGTTTGTTATAGTCTCTTAGGTGGTCAGCTTACGGTATTGTCTGTATTTTACTTTTTGTTCCCCCATAATGATGGACAGCTATATTCCCAGCTTGCTTTGTCTTATGCATAACTGCTATGGCCGAAAGAGTGGGATTGAGGGGTTTGCGTGTGTTTATCTAACCTGTCTGAGTGCTGGTGAGTTGCTCTCTGGGATGGCCGTCGCCGTCTGCACTGGCTCCAGCAGCGTGTGAGGGGCTCATGTCCTTCCATCCCTGCCAGCACTTGGCAATGCTTTGCTTTCTAATTTTTGTCACAGTGTTGTATGTAGAGTGATACATATAAAGTTATATATATCACATTTAACATTTATATAATTTTACTTAACAGTATGTAAACATCTAGCATGTGAAAAAAATATGGCTTAGTTTTAAGTTGTTAATGCCTAAAGAAATATAAGCTGTTCTGTTTTTCTTCATTCCTGGCTCTTGCACATGTGACTGACTGAGTGAGACCATAGTTGAGGAAGGTGTCACTTTAATCCCTTCCCTCCTCTAAAACCTGTCTGAGGTTCCTAAATTTTACCACAATAACTGATGTGGGCAACCAGTCATAGGCTTGTTTTCTTTATTTTTCTTTCTTTCTTTTATTTCTTTATTTATTTTTCCAAGACAGAGTCTCAAGCTGTCACCCTGGGTAGAGTGCTGTGGTGTCACAGCTCACAGCAACCTCAAACTCTTGGGCTTAAGTGATTCTCTTGCCTCAGCCTCCCGAGTAGCTGGGAATACAGGCACCCACCTGGCTATTTTGTTGTTGTTGTTGTTGCTGTTGTCAGTGTTGTTTTTTTAGCTGGCCTGGGCTGGGTTCAAACCCACCAGCCTCAGTGTATGTGGCCAGTGCCCTATTCAACTGAGCTACAGGCACCGCCTGTTTTCTTTATTTTGCAGTTTTTGGCCGTTTTCTTTTTTTAAAAACAACTTTATTGAGATAGTCATATACCATGCAATTTACCCACTTAACACTTACAACTCAGTGATTCTTTAATCCATTCACAGGTGGTGCAACCATCGTCACTTCTGAGTTTAGCACACCTTTGTTCCCACTCAGAAGAAGTGTCACATCCATTAGCATTCACTCCCCTCACCCTCGTTTATCTTTTGATTCATAAAAGATAACTTGCTCTCTAAATTTAAATGGCAAATCAGTGCTTTTTTTTTTTTTTTAACTTAAACCTAGAAATTCCATGAGGTTTTTAAATAAAAATTGAACAATGTATATAACAAAAGTCATATGTATACTGGTGTTGATACATATTCAGCCATTCTTGGTGCTGGTGATCAGAAGCCTCGTTGTTCTTTCTTCAGGCCCTGGGGGAGTCTTTAGGGAAGGGCGATGATCATAAAGATATGGACATCATCACCAAGTTCCTGAAGGTGAGTATCTCAGGCTGGGGAAGGGAGGACATTGTGGATGCTTGAAACCTGTTCTTACACTTCTGGATTATTAAGGGTTAAAGGCTACAAAGGGAAGCCTCAGCGAATGTTCCCGTGTTTATGATGTCGCTGTGTGCTTGGATATAGCAGCTAGTGAAATGACCCATGTGTTTACTTTCCTTGTGGCACATTGTTTAAAAGCTAGCTTATTAATGTAAACACATTGAAAACAATCATAATAGCAAAATGGACAAGAAGTTGGGGAGTTTCTTATTTTTTGTAAATATCCTAGGAAGGAATGCAATGGAGATTTCCAGAAGCTGTTGTGAGAGGCTGATGACAATAAGGAAAGGAAGGAGGGGGAAAGGCATTGGCAGTGAAAACAAGTATCTACATCTATAACCTTCCCGAGTGTTCATTTCTTCAGGTCTATAGATCATTGCCTGTTCTGTGCTATGATCTGCTAATTTCATCTTTCTTCTGAGCATTTCTCTCTTTAGTGGGCTTGGTAAAGTGGGCGAGTCCCAGATTCTTTTTAACGTTCCTTTACAAACTGTGCTCGGGCCAAGAGTTTTGAATGCAAGAAATGCTTTGACTTATAGGTACAGTTAAATACAACATTAAATACAGCACACTAGTCATACATTGAGGATAATGGCTTGGAATTAGGCAGGGCATGGGAACTAGTAGAGCTGGAATTTCCTATGGGAATGATGGCCTCCTTCTATGGTGTTCGCGTAGGTGATGCCACCAGAGGGGTACGTCCTCTTCAGCTGTCTGCTGTCCACTTCTAGAGAAGTGCTCTTCGTGAAGATAAACCCAAGGGGCACTAGGGTGGTTTTCTGGGGCTGGGGGAAAAGGGTGAGGGGAATGGGTCATGGCTGCTTTTATTTCTGTTTTTTTTTTTTTTTCTTTCCTCCTTTAGTTGGGAGGTTTCATGGGAATTTTAAATTGAATTTGGCCTTTACTATGTAAGTAGAAAGTAAAGACTGGAAGATACTAGAACTTGGAAGAGTGATTTAACTGTCACGGTGCATATAATATTGTGGATAAGTCTAGGTTGGTTGAATTTTTATGTAAATAGAAATACAAGTGAAAGTTTATTTCTATCAAAAAATTGCCTATTAAATTTGATTTAATTTGATTTTAATTTAATTTGTTCTCCTCCGCCAGCAGGCAGTCCCCCACTGATTAATTTGATTAATTTTAATCAAATTTAATTTTAAATTTGATTTGAAAGTTTTTTTGGTGGGGAGAAATAGATTGTCTTGAGCTAGGAATATATGTATAGACGAGGGAAGTTTACTACTTGCCAAAGGCACTACTTGTGGAACAAACATACATGAGAACGTAAATGGTTTATTTATTACATACTATTTGATGATATTTTAATCAGTTGAGACATTTACTTTAAGTGTGGAAGTATTCTGTTTTGTGTATTAAAAAATGTTTAAACTTACTGGACCACTGGGTGGCATTGTAGTCTAAATTTACTCAACTCTCCATAGTTTCTTCTCGGTGTTTGGGCTAAAGAATTGAATGCCAGAGAAGATTATGTGAAACGCAGTGTGCAGGGTAAACTGAACAGCGCCACTCAGAAGCAGACTGAATCCTACCTCAGACCACTTTTCAGAAAACTGCGGAAAAGGGTGAGGCTTCTTAGAGAATGCCTTTATGAGCTGATTTAAACAATTGTATGGATTTAAAATCTTTACAATCTGTGTTTTACTGTACGCAATAGCTTCTAAAATTAGTTATGCTTTTTTCTTTTCCAGAATCTTCCTGCTGATATTAAAGAATCAATAACAGATATTATTAAATTCATGTTGCAGAGAGAATATGTGAAGGTACGTTACCGTGCTGTGCATTGAAATTGTTATGGGCATGTCTGGGTTATGTGCGTAATAGCAATATTTGTTTGGGATGGGAGGATTTTACATAGTAGATTTAAGAGTAAATGTGAAATGAGCTAATGGTTAAAGTTTTCCTTTGTTTTTATTTGTCACTTTTATTGTTAGGGATTGAATAACAAACCTTGTGGCTGCGCTGTATTTTCTTAGTCACTTTAAAAGTAGGTCTAAAGGTTTTTGGGGGCGTGAACTATGTACTTGTGTAAGGAATGTTTATTTTATGAATGGGGTTGAATTTTGGAGAGTGAAAATGGTTGATTATGACTTGGAACACATTTTCCCATAGAAATAATGTTATATAGATTTTCCCAGGCCAGCTGTGAAAGCCCATGTAATCTATAATATAGCTGAGCTTTTATACTGATGATACCATGGAATTTAACCACTCTTTATAATTGTTTCTTTGGGAAAATGGTCCAAGTGAGGCTGCCAGTTCTCTTTGGTTTTAGAACTGCAATAATAGCAGACTCCATGTAGGGGGAGACTTTTCTCCCTTGCTCCGTCTCTTTACTCCTGAATGGGCTCTGGGAGGAGGCTGCAGAGTGAAAGAGCTCTGGTGTCCAAGGCTCCTGGGGTAGAGTTTGGACAGTGGAGAGTGGGGGACTGCCTGCTGGTGGAGGGGAACAAGAAGAGGAGAGCCCAGTGCACTGGTAGTGGGGATTGGAGATAGGACAGAGTTTGAGGGAGGCTTCTTATGGCTGTGCCTCCCTAGAGATTAGGAGAGGGGCATTTTAGTTTAGCCATCCCAGTGACAGTGCCAGAGTAGTAGAAGGGTGGAAATGGCATTGTTTATTGGGTGCTGTGAGTATCTGTATACTTATGGGAGGAGAGACTGCTGGCATCCTCTGGTGACTGGGTGGTTTGCCCGAGTAGAGCCTTAGCTAAGGAGGCTACTGTAGGGGTCATACTCCCAGTGAGAGCCCGTAGGTGTTCAGTTGTATGCGTCTTACTGAGGTTGATTGCATTAAAATAGATGGAGAGGGCCACCATCACTGCATGAGGAGTACAAATCATCTGCCTTTTAGAGTGAATGCCTTTCTTCTTCTTAATTTTTCTCAAGATTGTGTATCAGATCTCGGTGCAAGCTTATCTTGTATAAACTCCAAAAAGAACAAGGAAACTTTAATAACCTATTTGGACAGTGGTTTTTGGAATTTGGGGGAATCTACAGATAGTCTCCGAGTTACAAACATCTGATTTATGTACAACTTAGACTTGTGAACAGAGGCTAATACAGATAATAGACAAATTCAACTAAGAACAAACCTATAGAACTTGTCTCATTTGTAACCTAGAGACTGCCTGTAAATCTTGGAATTTTTATTGGTTAAGGTTTCATGTTAAAATTTGTACACATGTATTAGTGATAAATATGTGCATGTATCTTTTTAAAATTAAGCTTTATGAAATCTGTTGAGCAGAGCAAGTTCAAATTTAACTTTTGGTAGAAAATGATTTTCTGTAGTACCTGAGTTTTTAAAAATCAGCTCTATGAGTATAAGTTGGTATAACCACTTTGGAAAACTTCTGTCCACATTTCTAAGACCTAGCAATTCCTCTTGTATAAGTGTCCAATATAAATTTGTGCACAGTGGTATCAATAAATATAGTATGTATAAAAATAAACCTCAGCTCTACATATCACATAAGTGTTTGGCTTTTGAATTAAAATCTCTTTGAGGCCTGGCTTTATAAACTGCTCTGAAATCCCCGTAAGGTCTTTTAGAATCCATTTGCTGTGTGTCTGTTTTTCTCCTTCTTTGTCATAGCTAGTCAGGATTGGTTAAGAAAAAGAGCCATTTGTTGTCTTTGGTTTCCGTCTTCAGTTTTTGTAGCTGTTCTTTCTAGGTTCTTGGCGGGTGGGAGGTTTCGGGGGACCAAAGTGAGCTCTTCTTATCCTTCAGCTATTTGATTCAAAGGCCAGTATTTCTTGTCTGTTTACACATCTGTTGTGGATGCTGTGTGAGCATCCCCAAACACAGCCCCACTGCCTTCAGAAAATTTGGTGGTACACAGGAAATAGATACCGTTTGAATTATTAAAAACTAGTTATCTTCTGTTTCTGCATGCCCACACATGAAGAAGACGAGGGTCTCAAGGACACCCAAATTCTAATTCCCATCAATGCATCAAATTAACTACCTGCCAATTCCAGATGAGAAATATATTAATATTAAATGTAAAGGCCACAAAGGAATGTTTGTCTTTTTTGCTTATAACCTAGCTTTGGTTTTTGTTTTTCCATGGATATTTGTGGTTCTGGGCAGGGCAGTCAGTCACCCCATATTTTCTTTTTTTTTTTTTTTATTGTTGGGGATTCATTGAGGGTAAAAGAAACCAGGCTACACTGATTGCATTTGTTAGGTAAGTCCCTCTTAGAATTGTGTCTTGTTCCTAAAAGGTGTGTTACACACTAAGACCCCATCCCCCTTGCTCCTTCCATCTCTCTGCTCTTCCTTTCCCTCACCCCTCCCTCTCTCCTTCTTTCTTGCTCTGCCCTTCTCCCACTGTGTCATTGATTGTCATTAATTGTCCTCATATCAAAATTGAATACATAGGATTCATGCTTCTCCATTCCTTTGATACTTCACTAAGAATAATGTGTTCCACCTCCATCCAGGTTAATACAAATGCTGCAAAGTCTCCTTTCTTAATGGCT
>CAUYRH010141347.1:0-32152 GCA_963574655.1 Perodicticus potto
AATGGCTGGGCGTTGTGGCGGGCGCCTGTAGTCCCGGCTGCTTGGGAGGCAGAGGCAGGAGACTCGCTTGAGCCCAGGAATTGGAGGTTGCTGTGAGCTGTGATGCCACAGCACTCTATCCAGGATGACAGCTTGAGGCTCTGTCTCAAAAAAAAAAAAGAAAAAGAAAAAAAAAAATAAATCATCCTATATGGACAAATTGGATTTATCTGTCTCATTCATTCATTTCTCAGCTTCTTCATCATTTGGGGATTGCATTGCATATCTGGCCCATTCGAAAGCATGAGACGTGTGCATTTCTTGTAGGGTTATTTTTGAAAGTCCTTGGGACAGTTCTTATCTCAGACATGCGAGCACACAGCCTCCACCCCATATTAGTCATTCATTCACTCAAAATATATTTAGGCGCCTATGTGTCAGGCACCGTGGTGGTCACAGGGGATAGATAGAGTGATGAACACAGAGAAGAAAGCAACAGGCCCTGAGAAGCACAGTGGGAGGCGTATGAAAAACACATTGGGCTGAAGCACGGGAACAAGAGCTAGAACAGTAAAGGCCAAGGCCGACTGGCAGACAGAAGCCAGATCAGGCTGGCCGTGGTTAGGCGTTTGGATTTTATTGAAGGCAATTAACAGGGCACTTTCTTCACTCTGCAGCAATATGAAGAACTTGGCATTCTTTTTTTTTTTTTTTTTTTTTTTGCGGTTTTTGGCCGGGGCTGGGTTTGAACCCGCTACCTCCGGTATATGGGGCCGGCGGCCTACTCTTTTGAGCCACAGGCACCGCCCGAACTTGGCATTCTTATCCTAATTTTACTATGACAATCAACTTGGAGCAAAGTGTTAGGTATTTTATCCAAGGACTCCCGTAGGCGTAAGGGCGGGGCAGGGACAGCGAAAATCCGCCGAGCTCCAGGGTCACAAGATGTACCAGCCGAGGTTGGAGAATCGACTGAGCGTTCAGCTCCAAACCCGGTACGCGCCAAGCGGACACTGAGCATGCGCCACTTGCCCTAAGGCAGCCGGGAAGGAAAGGGGCGGGACCGAGGCTGGCAGGCGCGGGGAAAATGGCGGCGGCGGCTGCGGCTGCGGCTGCGGCAGCGAACGGGACCGGAGGGAGCAGTGGGATGGAGGTGGATGCAGCAGGTAACGGGCAGTGCTGGGGTGACTTCTGAAGACACCTTTCATGGGTGTGTTAAGGCCATCGTGGACTTCTGGGAGAAGTGGAAAGGGCAGAACAACAACATAGCTCCCTGGGATAACTTGCGGGAGGGATGTATGGCCCGGGCTCCGCGGTCCCTCACTCCCATCTCCAGGCAAGAATGTGGGGTCCGGAATCTCACCCTATCTCTTTTACCTCTCCCCTTAATAGTCCCCAGCGTGATGGCCTCCGGAGTGACCGGGAGTGTTTCGGTCGCTCTTCATCCCCTTGTCATTCTCAACATCTCGGACCACTGGATCCGCATGCGCTCCCAGGAGGGGCGGCCTATGCAAGGTGTGTGTTCGGCATTATTCTCCAATCTCTTCTGCTTGGTCACCTGCCCGAAACAGTAGTCTTTTCCCCCTCCTTTACTGGAGCCAATTACTCCTTTATCCAAGTAACTGCCCCAATACTTGGTTCCCACTGATCTCAGATCCTCAGATGATAGGGAAAAGTTTTGGATTTCCTTACTGTCACCTTTGATATGTTGTTCTCCCTCTCAGTGATTGGAGCTCTGATCGGGAAGCAGGAGGGCCGAAATATCGAGGTGATGAACTCCTTTGAGCTGCTGTCCCACACCGTGGAAGAGAAGATTATCATTGACAAGGAATATTATTACACCAAGGAGGAGCAGTGTGAGAGTGGAATAGAAGTGGGGGAGAGGAGTGGGAGTTTAAAAAAAAAAAAAAAAAAAGGGACGGGGTGGAGAAGATGGAGACGGCTGGGAAGAAATCAGAAGAAGAGGCTGAGAAGGGAGAGGGAAAACTGAAGATAGAGTAGCTGAATAGATCTCAGAAAAAGAACATGTTCAGATATTCCCTAAAGAGAATAAAAGATGAGAGAAGACAAGATAGAAGGAAGTAACTGTGAGCCAAGATTGGAGGAGAGAGGGAAGAAGCTGTTGAAAATACATCAGGAGATCCAAATTAAGGAAGGATGGTTTAAAGAAATACTGTGTGCTCTGGCCCCTTCCTCTCCAGTTAAACAGGTATTCAAGGAGCTGGAGTTTCTGGGCTGGTATACCACAGGGGGGCCACCTGACCCCTCTGACATCCACGTCCATAAGCAGGTATACGTCTTCGCACCTATGCATGGTAGGGCAGATAATAGAGAATGAGGGGAAGAAGAAAGATGGAGCATTGACTTCCTGTGCATCGTCTCTCTCTTCTAGGTGTGTGAGATAATTGAGAGCCCCCTCTTTCTTAAGTTGAACCCTATGACCAAGCACACAGATGTGAGTAATACTGACCCCACGCCTACTTTGTCCTGTTTGTCTTTCACTATACTTACCTTTTATCTTCAACCCCTGCTGTCTTTTACTGTATGATATCCTTTCTCTATTGAATACTGGAGTTAACCAACTGCCACTTAACCAACTATGTGACTTTGGTTTAGTCATTTAACTTTTAAACTGAATTTTCCTATGTAAAATGGGGATAATCCTTACTTCACCATGTTCTTTGGAAGATGAGATAAAAGAAAATGTATGAAAGGGCCTAGCCCAATTTTCTGCACATAGTATAGGTTCAGGTGCATTTGTTGTTAGTAAGAGCTGTTCTTCATCTCCTCTTTACAGCTTCCTGTCAGCGTTTTTGAGTCTGTCATTGATATAATAAATGGAGAGGTAATATCCTACCCATGAACCCTTAGATACTGCTCTTGGCCTGTTTTCTGGTTTTGACCTCCCTCTGTGGATACTTTGCCCTATAGGCCACAATGCTATTTGCTGAGCTGACCTACACTCTGGCCACAGAAGAGGCTGAACGCATTGGTGTAGACCATGTGGCTCGAATGACAGCAACAGGCAGTGGAGAGAATTCCACTGGTAAGGGAGGAAATTTCTTGAAAGTGAGGATGAGAGCAGCGCCTGTGGCTCAGTGAGTAGGTCACTGGCCCCATATACCGAGGGTGGTGGGTTCGAACCCGGCCCCAGCCAAACTGCAACAAAAAATAGCTGGGGGTTGTGGCAGGCGCCTATAATCCCAGCTACTCGGGACACGGAGGCAAGAGAATTGCCTAAGCCCAGGAGTTTGGAGGTTGCCGTGAGCCATGATATTACGGAGGGCGATAAAGTGAGACTGTCTCCAAAAAAAAAAAAAAAGAGTGAGGATGAAAGGTATGGCCACATGCCTTCTCAAGCTTTGCCTGTCCCTCTCCCCCTGCAGTGGCCGAACACCTCATTGCACAACACAGTGCCATCAAGATGTTGCACAGCCGCGTCAAGCTCATCTTGGAGTATGTCAAAGCGTCTGAAGCCGGTAGGACAGTTGCCTCCCTGACACTTGTACCATTTTTCCTCTTCCTGTTTGGGAAGTGACAACATCCACATTAAGGCAGGCTTTTTGTGCCTTTAGGAGAGGTCCCCTTTAACCATGAGATCCTGCGGGAGGCCTATGCTCTGTGTCACTGCCTCCCAGTGCTCAGCACAGACAAGTTCAAAACAGATTTTTATGATGTGAGTATGAAACCCTAGACAGGGAGGTGGGGCTAATTTGCATGCAGGACCTGGGACTCAGTTGTTCCCTAGGCATACTGTGAGGGATTCCATCAGGACCTGGTTCTTTCTATTCCGTTCTAGCAATGCAATGACGTGGGGCTCATGGCTTACCTTGGCACCATCACCAAAACGTGCAACACCATGAACCAGTTTGTGAACAAGTTTAATGTCCTCTATGATCGACAAGGCATCGGCAGACGGATGCGGGGGCTCTTCTTCTGAGAGGGTATTTGAAGGGATGATGCACAGGGGTCAGGCAATTGTCCCAAATGGAGGAGCACCACACTCCCTTTAGAGAAACTGCTGTCATTAATAAAAGGGGAGCAGCCCCTCAGCACCCCTTCCAGTGGCTTTGTCCTCTCTGTTAGGCACCATACTGGTTTCTTGACTTGGATCTTATCAAGGCCACGTTCCAGTCTTGCTTACAAGTAGAATCGTTTTTTATCACCTCTTAACACCCCAGTGAGTGGGAATCACTTAAATTGACCCCATGTCGTCAGATGGACCTGTTTTATATGAGGTTGGTTCTGCCCTTTAATGTCACCCTGATGTCTCACATGGCCCAACCCTATAAACACAACAAATGACTACTTTCACACACAAAAAATGGGTGGGGGTGGGTTTTTTTTTTTTTTGAGAGAGAGTCGGTCACCCTCAGAAGGTGCTGTGATGCCTTACCACCACCTCCAGCTGTCTGGCTTAAGTGATCCTCTTGCCCTCAGCCTCCCAAATAGCATCTGGGCCTACAGGCACAGGCACCCGCCACAACGCCTGGGTATTTTTTTTGTTGCAGTTGTCAATTGTTGCTTTAGTTGGCCCAGCTGGGTTCAAACCTGCCAGCCTCGGTCTATGTGGCTGGTGCCCTACCCACTGAGCTATGGGCGCCACTGGAGGGGATGGATATTAAACAGATGTTTATTAGGGACAGTTTAAAGACTCAATCCCATGGGCACTATGAGTTACCAGGAGAGATTTCTCAATTACTGTTGAGTGTACTACATTGATTAAAAGAGAAAAAGTGGCTGAGAGGCCCTGCCATCCCAGAGGCTAACTGGCACACAGTAAGTAGCTAAGTAAGTATGTGAGACTAAGTAGGGAAAGAGAGCTCAAAAAGTGGAAACCCAATGCAAACATCTCGAGATAAAGACTTATATTCCTTGTCTCATACCTCAGTGTTTATACTGGTGCCTGGCAGGTGAATACATTGAATGGGTGAAATAGGACTAACAAAAACCTAAAAACCCACAATACCATGGCAATCTACAAATACTTTATTAGCAAGAACAAGTGCAGCGTAGGAAAGAGGGGATCCTCCTTCCCTTAAGAGGCATCATTAAACCTTTAGAAGGGGCAAGTTGGAATCAGACAAAAGTGATTCGTGTCCTGGAAGTATTGACCTGCCAGACATTTAACTCCTCGTATTCATCTAGAGCTGCCTGGAACTGGGCAGGTGTGAAGCCACGAGATATGCAACGTTGCTCTGCTTCGGAAAATCTGACACTTCGGCTCCCTGAGGCCAATTCTCGGACAGTGGCAAATATTATGTCTGCTGGTCTCTGGGTCCTGAAAGAAAAGTGTGGGAATGTAAGGTCAGGGTCCAAAAAAGAACACTGGAGATCAACTAGGAATAATGGCAGTGTCAGAATTTTGAGGCCAACCTTATATGTACATGGATGCAATGCCATCAAGTGATCTGCTCAAGAAAGTCAAAGTGACTCAATTTCATCATTAAACCACTCACCTAGCTGTTTGCCCCTTGTCGCCTAAAAGTGAGTCCTTCGACATTTCCATTAGCCTTATTGCTTCATTCACATCTTCCTTCTCCACAGTGTCCACCATTCGCAGACGTGCCTAAGGGGAAGGTAGGGGGAAGAGATAGGGATGGGAGGAGGGCAACAGGGAAGCAAGTCAGGGAAGCCCCTTGTTCCAGCTTTAAAGCTGGGCAACTCGAGTGTTGCCTGCTCACAAAACAAGGAGTAGAGCTCCCTCCTATCCCCCAATATCCGTAGTGTTGGGCCGGCACTGTCAGACCGAGACAAGTGCAATGCCCAGGGCAGCGTCCAGCAATTGCCCAAGTCTCCGCCTCTCAACACTGGCCAGTCCCGGTGTTCAGCTGTCCTGTGAGGGAGACCAGATGCTTTTGAACTCTACTGGGCTCCCCACCATGACAGATGGAGCTTGGGGAGCTCAGCCAAGAAGGCGAATGGCAGAGAGGTTGTGTCCCAGGGGCTCGGGAAGTGCTAGCTCAGCAGTAGGTCAGGTAATCACACTACCTGCACGAACAGCACTTTGGAGCCCCCCAGACTAACGTCCAAGATGAAAGGACAGAAATGAAGATTTACAGTACAGGATCTAGGACACAGGGAGTGAAATTAGTCCATCCACCCTTCAGTGAGGATTAAGAAACAGGGAGAGGCCTTTTCCTCCATGAATGCTGTATGTGCCCTACTGGAGCAGCAAGTACCCACAGTGCGGTAGCACGGAGAGGACCACTATCTGCACTGTCAGCACTTTAGCCCCAGCAGGGCTGGACTGGGAGGGAGGTGGCCATCAGACTAAATTAAGTCCTGATGCTCATTAAGGGTCAAAACAGAACCCGGGCAATACAGGTACCTGGTACTCACCAGAGCAGTTGAAAGTCGCAGAATGGCCAGTAGGGTCCGGGCAGAAGTATAGGTGGCATCCTTACTCGCCCAAGCCTCTCGCCTCATTTCCACATATGCTGCTGTGATATAGTCAGCCAGAGATTCTGGCACTGCAGGCTGCTTCTCACGGCACATAGCTATGTACCGTCTGTGGGAGAGGAAGTTCATGGGAAAACAGAAAAGAAATGGGGAATTACATGAACACATGGGCATGTCTTTTTCTGCATAAAGGTTCCTCATTTAATAAAACTGTGAGATTTCATGTATTAGCCTGAAGGTAATCTTAACAAAGACTTTTAAGTAATTTTGTGCAGTAAACAAAGTTATGCAACTGTGACCCAACCCTGTCACAATGTCAGATGTAAAATTTTCCACTTAACAGTGTCACTAAGAAGTTGTGCATGTTGGATGAGGGATGCTCAACCTATATACATATCCATGGAGCAAGACCCTTGTTGGCCTAAAATTTCTATCTGCCTTACCCCTAGGGCAGGGAGGTGGTGGTGGTGGTAGTGAGAAAGCCATGTTCTGAGGACACCTAGCACTGTTCTTTGGCTCAGGACATGTGGCCAGGAGTGTGTGTGTGTGAAAGAATGGTGGTGAAAAATATACACCCTAGACTAAAAGCTATTAAGGAGACACTTGTGGCCCAAGCAAGACACTGTCACATGCAAACGACTTGCCTAAAGTGCACCCACCCTCACCCAGCTCTCCTACCTCATGAGCTTCATGTCCAAAGGTTCAAACTGGGCAGGGGGCTGCCGGCTATGCTGGTGTACATAGGTGATGTGCTGGGCCAACCTGGAAAGAGGCAAGAGGAACACTTTTTAGAGTTATACAACCCAACTCTAAATATCCTTCACTTATTTCCACCACCTCCTTGCAGCATTGCAGGAACAAACTTTCCTGGAAAATCCTCATCAGCATTTCAGCCTCAACCTACCATTTCCCTAATAACTGTGGACTATCCCCTGTCAGCAAAGAATTTGACTGATTTTCTGACTTCACCTCCCTCCCTACGGGGTTAAAAGGGGATGTCTCTTTGGGTGCTGAACTTCATTCACCGTAGGTCATTGTCTCGGTCAGGCCGGTCCTGGATCAGCCAAAGAAGGTCAAATCGGGAGAGTAGCGCAGCAGGGAGCTGTATATTCTGCTCTAGGCTGCGGCGGGGATTATAGCGACCGTAGGCAGGATTGGCAGCAGCTAAGATGGAGCAGCGAGCATTGAGTGTGGTAAGAATGCCCGCCTTGGCAATGGAGATAGTTTGCTGCTCCATGACCTCGTGGATGGCTGTGCGATCAGCCTCAGCCATCTTGTCAAATTCATCAATGCAGCACACGCCCTGGTCAGCCAGCACAAGGGCCCCACCCTCTAAGGTCAGTTCTCCGGTCACAGAGTCCCTCAGCACGGCTGCTGTAAGCCCCACTCCTGAGGAGCCACGCCCCGTCGTGTATTGGCCTAGAAGAGAAGAAATGAGCAGACATGGTTAAAAAGGAGGGAGAGGAACAAGGGAGGGAGGGAATATAGGGGAAGGATGCAAAGATAGGGCCAGTGAGACCTGTAGGAAATGGCTCCACCTTTCCAGCCCTTCCAGAGAATTGAAGATCTATGGGGTGATGTCAGTATTCCCTTCCCCTGCCACCAACCCTTTCCAAAAACTACTTTCTCCTCCCAACCCTACCTACCCTTTGAATAAACAACACTATGGTCCTATCCCAGCCCCTCTGTTCATATCCCCCAAGGTATGATTACTTACTGCGAGGGGCCAAGCGATCGATATAAGACAGGAGCTGTGACTTGGCCACACCAGGGTCCCCCATCAGGCAGATGTTGATGTTGCCTAGAGGAAGGGAAGGAAGCTCCTCAATGACTATTCTCCTAATGCAAGTTATCTAACAAAGAAAAACACTTTGAGGTCTGTCTCCCTTCCTGTTCACACCCCATTCTAATTCTCTTAAGCACTCCTGTACCCATGAAGGCAAGATCCACTTTTATTCTGTCATCTATAGGGCTACTTGTCCATAGCATCTTTTTTCCTTACAAACCCCATGTTTCTCCCTCATTCTTTCTTCTTACCCCTGATTTTCATGCCTCGAGGAGACTGGTCCACACCTCCCACTAGCAGAAGTAACAGTGCCTTCTTCACATCTTCGTGCCCATATATCTCTGGGGCAATAGAAGCTGCCAGTTTTTCATAGAAATCTTCCTCTACAGGGAAGTTAAGATTAGAATATTCTTGGGGGGCGGGAGTCCCAGCTACTTGAGAGGCTGAGGCAAGAGAATCACTTAAGCCCAAGAGTTTGAGGTTGGCATGAACTGTGACGCCACAGTGTTCTACTGAGGATGACACAGAGAGACTCTGTCTCAAAAAAAAAATAAAATAAAAAATTGGGGGGAGGGAGGGGAAGGTTGGGATGAAAATCAAATTCCCAGTCTTTCCCCTGCTCACCTGCAATTTGCCTTAGCTCCTCCTTGCTCAGCTCTCCAGCCCCAAATTCGTCATCCTCACTCTTACTCATCTTCACAATCCGATGGGCTTCCAAGTAAGTTTCTGAGAGTAAACCCTTAAGTAAAATGCCAGGATATGGGTAAAATCACTTCGGCTTGCCCATTACCTAATTTCATAGTAAGTTCCTGACAAAACCTCTTGTTTTATTTGGTTTTGTTTTGCTGTCGGAAATAGGGAGAGTGAATGGGTGAGGGGAAAAGGGTACTCTTTCCTCATTTCAGATTCCATTTCTCACCTGTACCACCTGCCGGAACCCAGTGCGTAGGACTGGCAAGAAGATACCAGTGACACTGACATGGTCTCCAGGCTGGGCAATCCTCGTGTTCTCTCCTTCTACCAGGACTGTGATGCTGCGAGGGATGTTTCCCACTGGCACTTGGTCACTCTAGGAGAGAGCAGGGCAAGAAGTAAGGAATACAAGGTCCAAAAGGACCTGACCTTTCCACCTTAAACATCCCACTCTTTAAGAATTCTCTCATTCCGGCTCGGCGCCTGTGGCTCAACAGGCTAAGGAGCCAGCCACGTACACCTGAGCTGGCGGGTTCAAATCCAGCCCGGGCCTGCCAAACAACAATGACAGTTGCAACCAAAAAATGGCCGGGCGTTGTGGCGGGCACCTGTAGTCCCAGCTACTTGGGAGGCAGAGGCAGGAGACTCGCTTGAGCCCAAGAATTGGAAGTTGCTGTGAGCTGTGATGCCACGGCACTCTATCCAGGGTGACAGCTTGAGGCTGTCTCGAAACAAAAAAAAAAAAAAAAAAAAAAAAAAAAAGATTTGCAAAAATCTAATAGCTTCCATGAAGGCTATGTTAACCTGTTTGATGATAATATTAAATTGTATATAAAACCAGCACATTGTACCCCACAATTGCATTAATATACACAGCTGTGATTTAATAAAAAAAATGAGAGAGAGAGAGAGAGAGAGAGAGAGAGAGAGAGAGAGAGAGAGAGAGAGAGAAAAGAAATTCCAACGGTAGGGTACTGGCCACATAACCCAATGGTGGTGGGTTCAAACCCGGTCCCGGCAAAAAAAAAAAAAAAGAATTCTCTCAGTCTACCCAGCTTTAGACAAGCCTATAAAACAGGGTAGATGAGATCTCCTTTACTTCTTCCTGATTAAAACAGAAAAGTACAAGTATACCTCCCTCTTCCTTTAGGTGACTTTTCTGCCTCAGCTCTCTTCTTTTGTTCTTTCTTACTGCCCCTCCACAAGTGACTACAAGATTCAAGCGGACTCCCTGCTCCATCTGCCCAGGGCCACATACCCCAACTCACATGTTCTTGCATCTTCATTTCCTGGAATTTGATGAATTTGGAGCCACGTGTCTGCAGATATAGTCGCCCACCTGAGCGGTTGGTTTGGCACTCCTGGCTTGGGCACATGATCAGAGGCATGAAAGTAGGAGACTGGATCTAGAAATGTAAGAAAAGAACCAACAAAAGAAATCAGAAGAGGGCGGCACCTGTGGCTCAGTGAGTGGGGCACCGGCCCCATATGCCTACAGTGGCGGGTTCAAACCCGACCTCAGCCAAACTGCAACAACAACAAAAAAAATCAGAAGGAAAAGAATCTTTTCTAAGTCATTCACTTGAATTAAGTTTCTTCATGGCAAATATCATGGCGAGAATCCCTTGAACTATTCTGGGTCAATAGTGACAAAAACCAAAACACAGGCCAGCGCCTGTGGCTCATCGAGTAGGGCGCCAGCCCCACTGAAGGTGGCAGGTTCTAGCCTGGCCTCGGCCGAACTGCAAAAACAGAAAAATAGCCAGGCATTGTGGCCGGCTACTCAGGAGGCTGAGGCAAGAGAATCACCTAAGCCCAGGAAATGCAGGTTGCTGTGAGCTGTGTGACGCCATGGCACTCCACCGAGGGCAATAAAGTGAGACACTATCTCTACAAAGAAAAAAAAAAACTAACCAAGAACACAGGAAAAAAGATCATTATGTGCCATAATACAGGATGAAGAGCCAACACACAAAATCTTTTGCAACAAGCACAGAAAACGATAAATGGTAAACATCAATGAGTGCCTTCCCGCCCTTCACTCATCACGTACCGGCTGGTAGGTTTCTGCCCCACACTGGTCACAAGTGTATGTGGCCACCACCATCCTGGGTTTAACTTCAGAAACACGAGTGACGATTCCACGCACAGTTACCAATTTCCCTACAGAGTCAGCTCGTACTTCCCGGATGACACGAGGTTTATTGCTGCTTGGGCCTTGAAAATACAGCTCACTAAGGAGAAAACAGTCATTAGCAAGGTCCAGGAGAAAACAAATACCTACACCCTTCCCTGCAGAGCCCACTCACAATCTGCGCATGAGCTCAGGAGGGTACTGGTTCTGGGGGCTTCGCACAGCCCCAGGTTGCCGGCTTCGCTGCTCCATCATCAGCCGGTGCTCAATGTAAACATCTAGAACATCTTTATTTACCACCTAAAAAAACAGAAAAAAATGGAAGAATGGGGAAAAGAGACAATGCCTGGTAGTAGTCACTGCTCTTCCTATCTGCTATCTGCCAACTCAAAAAAAATCACAATGCAAGCAGCTATGAGACAGAAGTCTACCTCCCTTGCCTTATTCTCCAGCCATTTACCTCCCTTTCCTTATACTGAGGAAGCAGCTCTTGTATAGCTTCAGCAAAGAGCCTTGAATAGCGCTTTGCATTCTCACAAATTGCATCCACCAACTCAGGGTCATCCTCGGCTATATCATCCAGGTCCACATACAGTGCCACTTGTTCCCGCTGAGCCAGCAGGATCTGCAATGGGAAAAAAATAGCAACATCTCAAAGCCAAGTTTGTACCTTGTTCATCAGTGTTCACACATCACTATGAACTCAGAGCACAGCTTTAAGGGATCCACAGAGGAGAAAGTTCAGAATCGGACAGCAATATCACTTTTCAAGCTCCAACCTTTTAAAAAAACTCTAATCATTATGAACACATTACAGTATCATACTCACTTATCAAGTATCACATACTGTACTAAACTGTTACTTACAAACAAAAATATTTCCTGAAATATGCCAGGCCACCTCTTACAGCTTAAGCACGCCACCCCTCTCCCTTCACCCAATCTTACACTTACCAGTTGGTTCCCATACTTGAACTGCTTCTTTCCAAACTCATCATCCTGGTAAAACTCTTGTAAGAACTTCTTAACCTTTTCTACAAGGTGAGGGCAAAATCATTAGCGGCCTTTTTTCAGATAAATACCTTACTGTATATTCCTCTGATAAAAATAAAAAAATCCATTTTCACTTAAAATATGATCTGTAAGTTACTTATGGCACAGATATTTAAATAAACCTACATAATTCCCCCTAAAGTGGGTAAATGTCCTTTTCACAAGTCCGTTTTTACCTAGGGAAGAGTAAGTGGCTTTGGCAGTTGAAAGTGCTACCCAACCCCCCCCCCCCCCCCCGCGCAATCCAGGCGCCACCGAACCATAAAATAAGACCCCCCCACCCCCCGGAGAATTCCAGTCTCCACTTCAGCTTAAAATCCTAGCACCCTTCCCCAAGGCCTCCCACGCTCTGGTCTGGAGGGTCTCTCTCCCTCCACCTGTATGAATCTCTCTTTTCTTTGGGTACCCTAAACCCTTGCTCTCACCGGGATCTTCGCCACTAGGCCGGTCCTCTACCCCACCCCCGCTCCCGCCAGTGCTTCCGCTCTTAGTAAACAAAGAAGCACATGGGCCCAGATTCCAGCCGCCTCACAGCCTGGGATTCCTCCGCCCAAGGCGGGAGCCCGTCCCGCCATTGGCCAGCACGTTGAGAGCCTCTCCGTCCCTCCCCACTGCCGCGGTTCTCGGCCACGAGCTAAACCCCCAAATTCCAGGCACGCCCCCACCCTCAGCAGCTCTCTCTGAGGCCACCGCGCGGAAGGACACTGTTTACACACGACACTCCCTCCAACTGCTTCGCGCCACTTCCGCCCGCTTCCACTTCCGCTTGGAGGGCGGCCTGAAGCGGCCAATCCCGGTGCGCAGCGGCCCCAGCCTGCCCGCCCCTGGGGCTTCGGCGCCTCCCCGGAGGACGCGGGAACCCCAGAGTACCCTAAAGCACGGAGAGAAGCGGGTTTGGTTCGCCGCCGGTGGCCGAAAGCCCTGAGACAGGGTCCGCGTCTTTTCTGGGCGCGACCCACCCTCTGCAGCGCCCCGGTAGGGTTATCCCCCTTCCCACGTCCCCATCACCTTTCCTGGACAGGATTACCAGCTTTGTTTTTAACCCCGAGCCCCCCTCCTGCATGCTCTATCTCAGCCACGCCGCCGCCCGACCCAGCGTCTGGCCTTGCGCTGCCTACCGGCACAGCCCCCTAAGACCCCAGTTTACAAGCACAGGTGTTAGTCTGGCATATTCCGGCGCAGAACGCCCCTCTCAGGCTTGCAGACCCTCACCTTTCTCAAGCGCGTAATCCTTAAGTGCCATCGCTGCCCAGGGTAGTGCAGCAGCAGTTGGCGGGCGCTGGAGTCTAGCTCCCGGGAAAGCTGGGACCGTCTGCGCGCTGGTTAGTGGCTGACCAACCGAAATTGGCGCGAAACGTCGCCCCCCACGTGACCAGCGCCACTGAGTTTGCGCCAATCGAAGAGGACGGCTCTCCACCCTACCCACTCGCCGCAGGCCCCAGCCTCGGCCAATCACCGGGTGAGTCTGAAATGAGTTACGGGAGGAGGTTGGGGGTGTCGAGAGGGAATTGCCGGGAGAGTCCGGGCTGGCGCCGGGTTTCCCGCGGTGGGAGCTGGCGCAGGCGGAGGAGAATCGCTCTTAAAGGGCCAGACCACGCAAGCCTTTTTTGTTCCGGGACCGCCGGGCGGGACAGGCCCAACTTTCGCCGCCGCCTTGTCTACTCTGCAGAACGGCCATGATTTCCCAGTTTTTCATTCTGTCCTCCAAAGGGGACCCGCTCATCTACAAAGACTGTATCCTTGACCCGCGGGGGCAAGGTGGAGAGGCTGGGTGGGAGTAATGGCCGGAGCCAGCCGTTTCGCAGGCTCCTTAACTGTTCTTCTACCTGCCAGTCCGGGGAGACAGTGGCGGCCGGGATGTGGCCGAGCTCTTCTACCGGAAGCTGACGGGACTGGCAGGAGATGAGTCCCCGGTTGTCATGGTAACCACCGGGAACGGGGGCTAGTGGGCAAGGTGGGCTCTTCCTCCCTCCCAGAACTGGTTCTTTGAAAACTTGTATTGAGAGTCAGCTAACTCCAAGTAAAACTAGCGAAAGTCCACTGAGCACTGCACCTTACAATTCTCAACACTCAACAACTCTGGGGTAGGTGCTGTTATCAACAGCATTGCACATTAGTAAGCTGGACTTAGGGACGGTTTAGGTGTCGCCCAAAGTTGCATGATACCCCAAGTAGTAGGGACATTAGGATCCAGGCTCACGACCCCTCTATTATCCTAATGCCTTTCTCCCCGCTTTTCTTTCAGCATCACGATGACCGTCATTTCATTCACATCAGACACAGTGGTCTTTATTTGGTAGCCACGGTTTCAGAAAACATCTCTCCCTTCAGCATACTAGAGCTGCTCTCCCGGTGAGGAGGGCTGGGTGGAGTGCCTGGGAGTAGGGGTCTGAGAAGAGGAGGAAATATGCACACTTGGCCATGTTTCCTCAGGTTGGCCACTCTCCTGGGTGATTACTGTGGCTCCCTGGGTGAGGGGACCATCTCCCGCAATGTGGCTCTGGTCTATGAACTCCTAGATGAAGTTTTGGTGAGACCCATAGATACTCTTGTCTATTTTCCACTGTGGTATGGTGTGGATGGGAGGCTAATTCCCCTCATTTTCACCCCCTCCCTCCACTGGCCACCCAAAGCCCTTACTTCACCACTAGGACTACGGCTATGTGCAGACCACATCCATGGAGATGCTGAGGAACTTCATCCAGGCAGAAGCTGTGGTCAGCAAGCCTTTTAGCCTCTTTGACCTCAGCAGTGTTGGCTTGGTCAGTAGAAGGAAAGAGGAGGACAAGGGGGAAGGAGGGTCATCTTGAGTGTCATACCTCAGGATTGATTGCTTTGGGCACTTTACAGTTTGGGGCTGAGACACAGCAGAGCAAAGTGGCCCCCAGCAGCGCAGCCAGCCGCCCTGTCCTGTCCAGTCGTTCTGACCAGGTAAGGGAGGAACCTATGGCGTCAGATCCTTTGAGTTTTTTCCTGGTATGGCTATGGTCATGGGTCATCTCCTTTGGTCATGGGTATCCTCTCCTTCACCCTTAGCCCCTCCCCCATCAGACCCTAGCTTGGACTGCCCTGTTCCTTCTGCTTCTCCATTTTAGAACACAGTTTGTTTTGCCTCAACCACCTAAATCTTCTCTTTTCTCAGAGCCAAAAGAACGAAGTTTTTTTGGATGTGGTTGAGAGACTGTCTGTACTGATAGCATCTAATGTAAGTTTGAGCTCCCAACTCTGGAGATGAGGACAAATGGGATTTGGCAAATGTACTGGGGCCATCAAGATTTGGGGCACTGACCTCGCTACCCCCCTCAGGGCTCACTGTTGAAGATGGATGTGCAGGGAGAGATCCGGCTCAAGAGCTTCCTTCCCAGTGGCTCTGGTGAGGAATCTGCAGGCTGGACCTAGGGCTGGGTTTGGGACAGGATGCTTAGTGTTGAGTGTGGTAGTGTTTGCTGACCCTTCCTCTTTCTTCTGACAGAGATGCGCATTGGCTTGACAGAAGAATTCTGTGTAGGGAAGTCAGAACTGAGAGGTGAGAAATTAGGTATTTAGAGTTCATGAAGAACAGTTAGAGATGGGGTGGTTCCTGTGTCTCAGTGAGTAAGGCACCTGCCCCACATATTGAAGGTGGTGGGTTCAAACCAGGCCGGGGCCAAACTGCCAACAAAAAAGCAGCCTGGCGGCTCGGCACCTGTGGCTCAATGGGCTGGGGCACCAGCCACGTACACCTGAGCTGGCGGGTTCGAATCCAGCCTGCGCCCGCCAAACCACAATGACGGCTGCAACCAAAAGATGGCTGGGCGTTGTGGCAGGTGCCTATAGTCCCAGCCACTTGGGAGGCAGAGGCAGGAGACTCGCTTGAGCCCAGGAATTGGCGGTTGCTGTGAGGTGTGATGCCACGCACTCTATCCAGGGTGACAGCTTGAGGCTGTGTCTCAAAAAAAAAAAAAAAAAAAATAGCCTGGCATTGTGGCAGGTGCCTGTGGTCCCAGCTACTCAGGAGGCTGAGGCAAGAGAATCGCCTAAGCCCAAGACCTGGAGGTTGCTGTGAGATGTGACGCATGGCACTCTACCCAGGGCGACAAAGTAAGACTGTCTCTTTTTTTTTTTGAGACAGAGTCTCAAGCTGTCACCCTGGATAGAGTGCTGTGGCATCACAGCTCACAGCAACCTCCAATTCCTGGGCTCAAGCGAGTCTCTTGCCTCTACCTCCCCAGTAGCTGGGACTACAGGCGCCCGCCACAACGCCTGGCCATTTTTTTTTTTGGTTGCAGCCGTCATTGTGGTTTGGCGGGCGCAGGCTGGATTCGAACCCACCAGCTCAGGTGTACATGGCTGGCGCCTTAGCCACTTGAGCCACAGGCGCCGAGCCAAGACTCTGTCTGTTTAAAAAAAAAAAAAAAGGTAGAGATGGATTGTCCCCCTTGTCCCCCTTCCTCCTCCTCTTCTCTCTTGAAATGTGGGTCAGGAGAGTCCTTCTCTCTTTCTAGGTTATGGGCCAGGAATTCGCGTTGATGAGGTCTCATTCCACAGCTCCGTGAACCTGGATGAGTTTGAGTCTCATCGAATCCTCCGCTTACAGCCACCTCAGGGCGAGGTCAGGCCCAGGCAGAGGGTGGCCTAGCATATTCTGTCCACCACGGGGAAGGGAGGCAGTGCAGGTGTGAGGAGACCAAATTGACCTTGCTCCTCTCTGGCCTCAGCTGACTGTGATGCGGTACCAACTCTCTGATGACCTCCCCTCACCACTGCCCTTCCGGCTCTTTCCCTCTGTGCAGTGGGACCGAAGCTCAGGCCGGTGAGACCATTTCTGTGTTCCAGAACTATCTTAGAACTCAAGCCAAGATGTATATATTCCCAGAACTTAGTACAGAGAGGTTTGCTGGTAATAAGAGTGCATTTGGAAAAAGGCTTTTTTAATGGAGTAGGACTGGAATTTGGCCCTTTTTCTTGGTGTACAACCTACACAGCCCTGCATGGAGGTCCTGGGTAGGGAAAAGTGAGATGCCAATAGGATATGACAATGGTATCTTATCTTTTCATTCAGCCTCCAGGTTTATCTGAAGTTACGATGTGATCTGCCTCCAAAGAGGTAAGAGTAGGGACCAGCCAGGCCTAGTTGTGCTGTGTGGGGCAGGAGACAGGCCAAGGTACCTGCTACTGCTTCCTTCAGATGCAGCCACCAGCCTCAGAATCCAGTTTGGTTAGAGGCTGTAGCATTTAGGAGCAGGGAGCATGCTGAACTTTCTTTGTTGACATCTGAGAGGAATAGGGCCAAGAGACTGCTTTTCTGGGGCTGATGTTGCTCCTTTCTTCTCTATAGCCAAGCTCTCAACATAAGGCTGCACCTTCCCCTGCCTCGAGGGGTGGTCAGGTTAGTGTGTGTGCCCCAGGAGAGCTTCCTGGGGAGCTTAGCACTGAGAAGAGATAAGGTGAGTAACCTGTTCTGCCCCAGGGAATGCATGGCCAAGCCCCAGCACCTTCCTCTCCAAATTCTAGCCTGTCCCAGGAGCTGAGCAGCCCAGAGCAGAAGGCAGAGCTCAGGGAGGGAGCCCTTCACTGGGACTTGCCCCGGGTGCAAGGAGGCTCTCAACTCTCAGGCCTCTTCCAGGTATCCACTATCAGCCCTCCACCCTCTCTCCTGACTTGTACTTGCAGACCCTCATCCTGCCCTCCTGAAGCAGTTGTTGCCTTGTTCCCCAGTGTGGTCAGATTCCTGCTTTCATCCCTCTCCCCACCTATGCTCCTCACAGATGGATGTCCCAGGCCTTCCGGGACCTCCCAGCCACGGGCCCTCTACCTCGGCCCCTCCTCTTGGACTGGGCCCTGCCAGCCTCTCCTTCGAACTTCCTCGGTACACATGCTCCGGCCTCCAGGTTCGCTTCCTCAGGCTCACCTTCATACCCTGTGGCAACACTAACCCACACAAGTGGGTGCGACACCTAAGCCACAGCAATGCCTATGTCATTCGGATCTGAGGTTCCCCATATGAGGACACCAAAGCAAGAATTTATCAAATGGAAAAAGAACAGTCTGGTCTTCTGGCCCATGGCTCTGGGTGAAGGCAGTAGGAGGACTGATCCTGAGTCCTAAGAGACCAGGAGGGCCCAACAGACCCATCCCTTCATGGTACCCCAATGCAAGAAGGACTGAGGTGGACCAGAACTTACAAACCAAACTTTTATTCTGAGGAACTAGCTGTACAATGTCTAAAAAGAAAATGATGTGGAAGAAGCAGCCTATTATTCCCTTCCAGCCCACATGTGTGCGTGCATGTGGGAATCCGGGACTGGAAATGGGAGCATTCACGGAGCAGGCTGAGGGGAGCCAGAGCTAGGGGGCTGGGAGCCATTTGCTTTTGGAGTCCCAGGAGCTGGAGGGGGACTATCCCCAGCTTCCTGTTTCCCCCCACAGAGGGCACTACCCCCAAGGGGAGAGGGGGATGATGATGGAGGAGGAACTGGAGAAGGATGGGAGGTGGGACCTCCTTTGCCCTCCCCGGTGGGGGGAAGTGAGACCACGATATACTTCTGGACACTGCCAGGACCAGAGGGAGCAGTACTAGGGGGTGCAGTGGTGGCTGTGGAGACCAGCTTGACGATAGGCTGCACACTAGGGACTGTGGTGGTGACAGGAGAAGTGGTGGTGGAGCCTGAGCCAGGGGCTGAGGTGCTGAGGGACAGGACCTAAGCAGAAAAGAAAGGCAGTGCCAGGGCGGGCAGAGTAGCTCACACCTGTAATCCTAGCACTCTGAGAGGCCAAGGTGGGTGGACTGCCTGAGCTCATGGGTTCAAGAACAGCCTGAACAAGAGTGAGACCTTGTCTCTTTAAAAAAAAAAAAAGAATAGGCATTTAGGCACCTGTAGTCCCAGCTACTCGGGAGGCTGAGGCAAGACAATCACTTGAGCCCCAAAATTTAAGGTTGCTGTGAGCTATGATACCATGGCACTCAAAAAAAAAAGAAAAGAAGGGCAGTGTCTGTCCGTTATCTTGTGCTTCCCGTGCCCCAGAGGCCTTGCAGGGAATACTTGTCCCCTCAAAAAAAACAATCCACTCCTGTTCTCAGGTCCCTGTAGGCTGCTAAAGCTTAAGGCCTTGCCCAAGACTTGGCAGCTTCAGCCCTAAAGGACCCTAGTACATGCCCATTCCATCTGATGTTGAGTGGGAGGGAAGAGACTGCCACTACTTGGGGGCCTTCCCAGGATGCTATGAGGTGACTGGGCCCCTTGGGGTGCTTCTTACCATCCCTCATCCACATACCTGTTGGGTGGATGAGGCACTGGAAGATGACATTACGATAAACTTGGTTGGAGGAGGGGAGGGCTGAGGTGGAGCAGCAGCTCGTGCAGACACCAGTGTCTGGACAGGCAGTGCAATAGAGCCAGGGACCTTCAGCAAGCCAGGGGTCCGAGGGCCAGGCTGAGGGGCCTGCGAGAGGGTCAATGTGGGCCGGGGCTGCAGAAAGCAGAGGCAAGAGAAAAACATTTAAGAAAAAAGAACCTGAAGGGAGAGGCCTGGGCTCCTCTTGCTCTTCCTCAGTGCAGCAGCATCCCTAAGGGACTGGACTCTAGGGACTGTTGACTTGGCCCACCTGCGCATGTCTGAGTGAGTGACTATGGGTACCACGGCCCTGTCCCACCCTCAGGTCCTCATCCCCACTCAGCCACTGACCTGTGTGATGGTTAGAGTGGTCCTGTTGACCTGCTGAGCCTGCAGAGCAGCCTGGGCCCGGGCCTTGACCACATGAGAACACAGGAGGGGCCCAAGAGACCCAAATTCTGCCCGGTAGGCATCCTGATTGTCAGGCGGTGGACGCAGCTTTGCCAGAACAGGGGCACAGTGTTTCTGCAGACAGAAGGCAGAGAAAAGCTAAGTAGAAGAAGAGCTGATACTCCGAAAAGCAGTACGGAAAGGGTGAGAAAGGAGATACCCATCCTTGTAACATTCCTGATGAAAGCCAAACAATGCTGGGCTATCTTGTGTTTTTTCTTTGTAACAATCCATAGGTACTACCTGGTAAGGACAACTTGCTAAATACACTTGTAACATCTATGGGATGGTCCAGATGGCATTTGCTTCTCAGAGTGGGCCAAACACTAAATCACAGCCTGCAGTCTAGGAGTCACAGGCGGAGGATTACAACTCTTCATTGCTTACTTAGCCTGTTTATGCCTCAGTGAGAGGCAAAAGTGGAGTAAATGGATAGAATAGGCCGCATGCTTGCTAAGCACCATGTGTGTATAAGGGGAGGGGTCAGTGGAAGAAGGACAGCAGTGGCGGGGGCTCTGGTCACCAAGAGGAGGCTTTGCACATGGTCTGCTCCAATCCGGTCTATGTTGCTCAGCACTGGGCCATCCAGGACACTGCGGATTCGCTCCCCCTCCTGCTGTAGCCGTGGCAGGATCAAAGTCTTAATTACCTGTGGGAAAGGAAGCCAGCCCAGGGGGTTGCCAGGGGTGTCTCAGGTCGGGAGGTGTCGCCCTCTGTAACCTTCTTACCACCTCCCTGCCCATATCTTTTCCCTGAGGTCCTCACATCATGTCCCAGCTCTGCCAGGCCTGCGATGGAGCCATAACGAGTCGTCCAGGGAGTCTTCTCATCCACCCAGCTCTGTTAAGGGGAAGTGAAA
The DNA here is from genome assembly GCA_963574655.1 of Perodicticus potto. NCBI lineage: Eukaryota > Metazoa > Chordata > Mammalia > Primates > Lorisidae > Perodicticus > Perodicticus potto. The sequence goes on from CAUYRH010141347.1 coordinate 20,671, forward strand.
TAAACCCAGAAGAAGGGATCTGAAAGGCTAATTGTTAAGGACCCACGTTTTTCATAAAGACACTTTCCTTGTAAATCATACAAGACTCATCTCTTAGTCCCTTAGACCACCCCCACCCTTCCCTCTGCCCCGTTCCCATGACATCTACCCCACCCACAAGTACCCCACCACTACTGTAGGTGAAGTTCTCATCCTAGGGACAATCTTGGGGTGGTGAAAAAAACAGATGATACTCAGGTAGGTTCTCCAGGCTCACCCTGGTGAAGGTCTTGGTGATCCGGGACTGGATGTTGTTTGTAGTGGTGCTGAAATGCTTGCAGATTTGGGCCACTAGGCGGGCAGCAAAGTCTCGGAGTGCCCAGTGATTGTCCACATCTGGTCGTAGGCACAGCTGTCTGCTCACAATGCAGGTCATCACAGCTGGAATCAGCTCATGCACCTAAGGGAAAAGTGATAGGCCAGGTGACACTGACAAATGGCTTCCTGTTGGTAGTAGCAGGGTCCCTGGACCCCAGCAAGAAAGGAGGATGGGCAAGACCACTCACGTATTTTTCTAGATAGAGTGTAGGGTTGTCCATCAGTGCCTTCACCATACGCATCAGGTAGATAAGCAGGGCAAGGTTGTTCTGAACCACATTCACTCGGACCTATGGGAGGGAGAAGTGATGGGCAGAGAGACCCCTTGGATGAGCTATCCCTGTGGCCCCCTGCATCCCAGAACCTCATCTCACCCCCTCTGAGATGAAGGTACTGAATCGTGGCAGCATCTGATAGAGACCCGGGTCAGTGGCAATGCTCTGCAGAGCTTCCTGTGGGAAGAGGGAACCCAGTGAGGTAGGGTCACATAACCTGGGGAAGAAGTCATTGGGCCTCTGAGGGGAGGCTTCTGGGGTAAGGGCAGCCTGAGGAGTCTCACCGCTCTCTTGGCCTCACAAGACCCTACGCAGGCCTCAGTGATCTCCTTATAGTACAGCTGCTGCTCCACAGATAGCTCATGGATGCTACGGGGCTTCAGTCGCAAGGGAGCACCCTCCAACAAGGGGGGTGCCTTCTTCTCTTTCCCTGTGTGAATTGGGAGATAGGTTTGAAAAAAAAAGTTCCAGAAGAAGCCTCAGTACCAGTCAAATCTTAACCTTCCATTCCCCTACTCTACCCTACCCAGGAGACCTGGCATCCTTTTAGGCTTCCAGATCCTTTCTGGGACTCTCTGGCCCTGACCTCATACACTTTACAAATGACCATCTGGCTTTGGGGTGAGTCAGGAGAAGCCTGGCCTAGATGTACTGACCTTTGCCATCGGTTGGGGTGGCACCTTGACCTTTGCCTTTCAAAGGTCCATCTTCCTCTTGGCCTGGCTTGGCTGACTTTAGGGGTTCTGTGGCCTCAGCCTTCTGCTGCTCTTTGGGAGCTGGTGGAAAAGCAGTCACAGTGGGAGGAGTGATAAGAGTGGTAGAAAAGTAAAGGAAGGAGGTGGGAGAAAGAAACAGGGTTAGGCATGGAGGTTACCTGGGGGTGGATTCTCTGGGATAGCTGGCTGGCAGCCTTCAATGCTCAGCCAATGAGCTGTGAAGAAGGAAATGTGTCAAGTTGAACATGGACAACACGAAGGTGTGTTTCCCTTGCTGCTCCCTTTCTTGCAACTCACCAGGGATCGCACACTGAGGTTTTCTTTACTTGTAAGCTTCCTCACACCCACACACATCACTCCTTTCCCTCCTCCCTGCCAACCTGCTCTCCCCTCCCCCAACCTTTGAGGCAGACATCCAGGGGCACCCGAGGCAGAGGAGTATTGATGATGTCACTCAGATCAACCTCCTTCTCTTCATAGAAGTAAAGCTCCCGGCCCCCACCAGAGGCAAAACGGAAAGGAATGAACTCCTGAGCATGGAAGCCGTAGAGTGGCTGTAGAAGGAGAAAGAGACACTGGGGTGAGAAGGGAGCCATGGAGGCCTGGCTGGAGGCATGTGTATCATCTGGAAAGATGGCATCCCATCACCCTGCTTCCAGAACAGTCCTCCCACTCCTCCCTTCCTGTCTCTTCCGATCACCTCGACATTCTTTAGCTTTAGTGCGTAGTCAATGTCACTGGTGGTAAGCTTCTGCCGCTTCCCCATGTGCATGAACTTCAAGGCATCCTAGGGTGGGTAGGAGAACAGATATCAGCCCAAGACCCTAAGGAAGGAGGCCCAGAAAACATCCTGACACAACGTAGGGCTGGATAGGAGAGCCAGATCACCTGTGCGATCTCCTTGATGCGGTAGCTGACTTCATCTGTCAGCAGCTGGCAGGTCTCCTCCTGAATCTGGGCAATGCCCATTGATTCAGCCACTACCTTCATCGACTCTGAGGGCAGCACAGTATTGCTGAGCTTCAGCTTCTTCTCCTCAGCCATGCTGGAGTCTCTGTTCTCTTCCCCGGAGAGATGATGCCCCAGGGTGGAAAGATGGAGACCCTGGCAGGAAGATGGGGCAGGTAGAAGAGATAAAAAGAAACATGAGACCTCCAGAAGAGGGACTGTCTAATTGAGAGAGACCATAACAGAAAGAAAACAGAGATGGAAAGAGGGAAGGAACTGAGGGGAGGGGATGCTGTCAATCTCGGTGTGAGTTAGCCGAGTTGTAACAAAAAAAGATAGAAATCTGATCCAATTCGCTGCAATTTATTGAGCACTTATTCTATGCCAAGCATTGTACAATGAGATACAGTAGAATGAACACAGGCCTGAATTTAAATCTCAGCTCTACCAACCTGTTACTTGGGCAAATTACTATGGCCTTGAGGCCACATTTGGCCTTCTAGGTCCCTAAGTGTAGCTTTTTGAATGAATCCAAATTATATGCAAAAAAATCCTCTTATGAAAAGAGGTGTACCAGCTCAGCGCCTGTGGCTCAAGCGGCTAAGGCACCAGCCACATACACCTGAGCTGACGGGTTCAAATCCAGCCCGGGCCCACCAAACAACTACGGCTCCAACCAAAAAAGAAAAAATAGCCAGGTGCCTGTAGTCCCAGCTACTTGGGAGGTGAAGACAGGAGAATGGCTTGAGCCCAGGAGTTGGAGGTTGCTGTGAGCTGTGATGCCACAGCACTCTACCCAGGGCAACAACTTGAGGCTTTGTCTCAAAAAAAAGAAGAAGAAGAAAAAGAAAAGGGGTGTACTAAAGAGGAAGCTTTTCTTTTTTCCTTTGGTGCTTAAAAAAGAACAATCTTGAAATCAGAAAGCCACAATGAACGTACTTAACATTACTGAGCCATAAACTTAAAAAATGGTTAGGAGAGTAAATTGTTTTGTGTATTTCACCACAATTAAAGATAATCAAATCTTTTTTAATTAAATATTTTTTGATTGCAATTTCTCCATCTAATTTTTCTGCTCTTCTTTGTAAATAAAACTGCTTGTTGGGTGATCATTGCTTTTTTTTTTTTGGAGACAGAGTCTCACTTTGTGGCCCTCAGAGTGCTGTGGCATCACAGCTCACAGCAATCTCAAGCTCCTGGGCTCAAGCAGTTCTCTTGCCTCAGCCTCCTAGGTAGCTGGGACTACAGGTACCTGCCACAACAGCCCAGTTATTTTTAGAGACGAAGTTTCACTCTCACTCAGGCTGGTCTTGAACCTGTGAGCTCAGGCAATCCACCCTGCCTTGGTCTCCCAGAGTGCTAGGATTACAGGTGTGAGCCACCATGCCCAGCCTTGTAGGGTGATCTTAACTCTGTTTCTAATTCCTCTCCTGTCTTCTCTCTTAAACCTACTTGAATCAGGTTTTTTTTTTGTTGCTGTTGGTTTGTTTTTTTTGAGACAGTCTCACTGTTGCCCTCGGTAGAGTGCCAGGGTGTCACAGCTCACAGCAACCTCCAACTCTTGGGCTTAAGCGATTTTCTTGCCTCAGCCTCATGAGTAGCTGGGACTATAGGTGCCCACCACAATGCCTGGCTATTTTTTGTTGCAGTTGCCACTGCTGTTTTAGCTGCCCAGGGCCTGGTTTGAACTCGCCACCCTCGGTATATGGAGCCGGCGCCCTACCCACTGAGCCACAGGTGCAGCTCTTCAATCGGTTTTTGTCCCGTGGAGGTTCCCGAAACTTCTTGTCAAGGTCACCTCTGACTTTACATAGCTAAATTCAAGGTCTATTCATTTTCGCTTAACTTCTCAGCAGTATATAGCATAGTTGACCACTTCCTTCTGAAAGCAGGTTCTCTACCACTATACTAGGTTCTCTTGGTTTTCTTCCTCACTGCCCACTCCCTGTTTCCTTTAGTCGTTCGTTTATATGCTTAATGTTGGAGTGTCCTGGGATCAGTCCTTGATTATCTTCTCTAGCTACATTTACTCCCTTGGTGACCTCAACCACTCTCATGGCTTTAAAAATGACATAGGCTAATGATGGTCAGATTCATATCCCAGCCCAGAACATTCTTTCTTTTTTTTTTTGAGACAGAGCCTCAAGCTGTCACCCTGGATAGAGTGCTGTGGCATCACAGCTCACAGCAACGTCCAATTCCTGGGCTCAAGCGAGTCTCTTGCCTCTGCCTCCCAAGTAGCTGGGACTACAGGCGCCCGCCACAACGCCCAGCCATTTTTTGGTTGCATCCATCATTGTTGTTTGGCGGGCCCGGGCTAGATTCGAACCCGCCAGCTCAGGTGTACGTGGCTGGCGCCTTAGCCTGTTGAGCCACAGGCACCGAGCCTCCTTTTTTTTTTTTAGGCAGAGTCTCACTATGTCACCCTTGGTAGAGTACTGTGGCATCACAGCTCACAGCAACCTCAAACTCTTGGGCTTAAGCAATTCTCTTGTGTCAGCCTCCCAAGTAGCTGTGACTACAGGCACCTGCCACAATGCCGGCTATTTTTTGTTGCAGTTGTTATTGTTGTTTAGTTGGCCCGGGCCAGGTTTGAACCCACCACCCTTGGTGTATGTGGCTGGCAGGTTCAAATCCGCCAAGCTTCTAGAATCCTTTTTGGTTTTTCTTGTTTTTGCAACGGGTCTTGCTCTTTCAACCAGGCTGGAGTGCAGTGGTGCAATCACAGCTCACTCTAGCCTTGAATGCCTGGTCTCAGAGATCCTCCTGCCTTAGCCTCCTGAGTGAGTAGTTGGGTCTCTAGGTGCATGCCATCATGCCTGGCTTATTATTTTTTTATAGAGATGGGGATCTCACTATCTGCCCAGGCTGGTCTGGAAATCTTAGCCTCAAGTGATCCTTCTACCTCACCCTCCCAGAGTGCTGAGATCACAGGCGATCATCAGACCCAGCTTGAAATCCTAACATTACTTTTCATCTTTAGGCCCCCCCATCCCGTTTGTACATACCTATCTTCAGTTCTCCACTTCCAGTGCTCGCTTTTACCACTAAACTTCACCTCCCCCCATGCCCCACCCCACCTGAACTCACATGCTACTATCTACCTCTGACTTAACCTTCATTCACCTCTACCTCTGCCCCATTTCTCCTCTCCCCAAACTCATAGCCAACCCAGACCAAACTCTGTCTACGCTTCTGCCCTGACACTGCCCCAGCCACAGGCCAAGTCCTTGAGTCCCATCCTGCCTCTGGCTTCCCCAGAGAGTGGAAGCAGTCAGGCAGCCTCTGGAGCAGCTGTGTCTTTGCAGACATCATGGTGACTGAGTACGTGGAACATGGGCCCATAGACGTGTGGCTGCGGCGAGAGAGGGGCCGTGTGCCTGTGGCCTGGAAGGTGGTGGTGGCCCAGCAGCTGGCCAGCGCTCTCAGCTACTTGGTGTGTGGCCTGTGCATGGGGCCCTTCTCAGTCAGGGAAGGCCACGGCGGCCTTGGTATTGGGGTAGGAGGCCTGCGCTCTTCTCTTAATCTACACGCTGTCCCTGGCAGATCTCTTCATGAACTTCCTCTGCCTAGTAGATGAGGTATTTGGGGCCTGGCTTTGTCTTCCTCTGTCTCTACTTCTTGCCCTTCATCCCCAGCACTTCCTGGTCTGTCACCCCAGCTTCCAGAGGTCCCCCTTTATCTACTCATTGAGTGTACTGGGCACCCACTGTGTTCCAGATCCTGTCTCAAACCCTGGGGACACAACAGAGAATAAAGTAGACAAATGGCTTGTCCTCAGGGAACTTCCATTTTAGTTGCAAGGGATAAACAAGGAACAATAATTAAGTATGTGACATAATATGTTAGAAAGTAATAGGAACTGCAGGAGGAACTACAGAAACTCATGCCTGTAATCCCAGTAGTTTGGGAGGGTGAGGTAAAGTGGAAGGATCACTTGAGGCCAGAGGTTTGAAACTAGCCTGGGGAATATAGCAAGACTTTGTCCCTTAAAAAAAAAAAATTAAAATATAAAAGAATCGGCTCGCCACCTGTGGCTCAACAGGCTAAGGCCCCAGCCACGTACACCTGAACTGATGGGTTCGAATCCAGCCCGGGCCTGCCGAACAACAATGACGGCTGCAACTAAAAAATGACTGGGCATTGTGGCGGGCGCCTGTAGTCCCAGCTACTTGGGAGGCAGAAGCAGGAGACTCGCTTGAGCCCAGGAGTTGGAGGTTGCTGTGAGGTGTGATTTCATGGCACTCTATCCAGGGTGATAGCTTGAGGCTCTGTCTCAAAAAATAAATAAATAAATAAATAAAATAAAAATAAAAATGCATATGTTTGTAAAAAAAAAAACAAAAGAAAAGAAAAAGAAATCTGCTAGCTTTCTTGCTAAGCATTGTGGACCCTGGAGTTTACAATTATCTTCAAGCTTCCTTAATTTCAAATAATTTTTTTTCTTGAATTTGCTGTTATCATATTTTTAAATTCATCTGGTAATGAATTCATTTGCATATCATTTAAATAAATTTACAAGTTGGATCACTGGGCTGTAACATTCAGAAAACAGTTAAAATCTGTTCAGTTAAATGCTATGGCTGCATAAAAGTTATTATCTAGTATTTACCAGTCACCTCCTAAAACTTTTGTCACAAATTGCTTAACTAAGAGGCAGAGAAATGAACATAATGGAAGAAACTTTTACTTTAACATTAAAGAGACATTAACATTGCTCTCCCCCAGCTCAGTGGGTGCCCCAGCTACTCTAGAGGGCTGCGAATTATGTGTTTGGGGCCTAAATCAAATAGTGAAGGAAACTAAGACAACAGACTTCCATATATATTCCTTTAAGCCTACGTCTATTTGTGAACAAGATCATAAATTTTTGAGACTATAAATAATGTTTTCGGTGGGGGAAATTTATTCCACTGTCTGATGTTTCCTTCTTTGTGGAGAGAAATCCTTCAGTGAGATAATTCTGGACTCTTTCCCCCCTTCGGGATAAAGCTGGAGGTGCGTGAGTCACAACTTAAATGAGAGAAATTGGGGTGAGAGTGTTGTCCTACTGGGCACGTGTAGCTATACCTCGCTCTCTTGTTTTCTCTCTCTCTCTCTTACATGGATGGAGCTAAAACACATTCTTCTTAGCCAAGTATCTCAAGAATGGAAGAAAAAGTATGCAATGTACTCAGTCCTACTATGAAGCTAATTTATAGCTTTCATATGAAGGCTATAACCCAATTGTAGCACAAGAAGACAGGGAAAGCAATAAGGGAGGGAAGGGGAGGAGGGGGGTGTGGGGAGAGAGGGTAAATGGTGGGATCACACTTATGGTGCATCTTAGAAGAGACAGGTGAAACCTACTAAATGCAGAACACAAATTTTTCACACAATAAATGCGAAAATCCCATGAAAAATAAATAATTGGGTTTTAGCCTTCATATGAAAGCTACAAATTAGCTTCATATTAGGGCTGAGTACATTGGATACTTTTTCTTCCATTCTTGAGATACTTTGCTAAGAAGAATATGTTCCAGAGCACAAGAATATGGGGAAAAGGGCAAGGAAGGGAGGGGAGGGGGGAGAAGGAGTGGAGGGAGGGCGATTGGTGGGATCACACCTACCGTGCATCTTAGAAGGGTACTGGTGAAACTTACTAAATGTAGAATACCAATATCTTCATATAGTGATTAAGAAAATGCCATGAAGTCTATGTTTAACAGTTCGATGAAAATATTTCAGATTGTATATGAAGTCAGCACATTGTGCCCCATGATTGCACTAATGTACATGATTATGATTTAATAAAATTTAAAAAATAAAAATGAATAAATAAATACATAAATAAAATCAAGAGTAAAAGAAAAAAAAAAAGACCTGTCCCCAAATATCATATATTCTGCCCTATTCCTATAAACAAAAGTTTTAAAGTTTGGGAACTTGATCAACATCTGTTGCAAAGGGGGGGAGTATTGAAAGAAAAACCAAGGAGAATAAGTTTGGAAGAATATACAAAGGGAGTGTCTGAGACAGATTTCCGCCTAGGGGAGGCGGCTGAACTCATGGAAGTCTTACTTCTCAGTTTCCAGAAGCCTGTGGTGCTTTGTACCTGGGGCTGTTTCTACTCGTTCTTTTACCATATAAATATTTACTGAGTATGTACTAGGTACCAAATCCTGTTCCGGGCACTGGGAATGTAGAAATGAACAAAGTGTTCCAAAGGACTCGCCCTCCTGGAACTTCCACTGCAGCAGGGGATACAGTCAATAAAGAAACATGATTATCATTTTTGTAATTGCAAAGCAACATGTCAAGTGGGAATCTGTGCTTTGTAAACAAAGCAAGGAAAGAGCGTAAGGAGGGCTGAGTGGATGAGGGCTTTCGGGTTGAAAGAGGGTGGTCTGGAAAGGCACCAATGAGGTGACATTTGATGGAAGACCTGAAGGAGGCAGCAGGGGAGCCACGTCCAAACCTGGGGCAGCAGTAAGTGGGAGTTCAACTGGTGTGTGGCTCTGCGCCATATTGTTAGGTCAGTGGTCCCTGGAGCATCTGCAAAGGAGCAGTGTGGCTGCATGTGGAGAGGGTCCTTGTGTAGGCAGGAACCCTATGTCCTGACAGTGAAGATCTCTTTCTTCCGGCGGGAGACACCAACACCCCCAGGAAGCAGTGAAGCCTTTGGGGTTAAAAGAGTAAACCTCGATGAAATGTTGGGAGGGAAGGAGACACCCGTGCCCTACTCCCAACACTTTGGTCTGGTGGTCCCCAACTTTTTTGGCACTAGAGACCAGTTTCATGGAAGAAAATTTTTCTTTTCTTTTCTTTTTTGTTTTTTTAGAGACAGAGTCTCACTATGTTGCCCTCAGCAGAGTACCGTGGCATCACAGCTCACAGCAACCTCAAACTCTTGGGCTTAAGCAGTTCTCTTGCCCCAGCCTCCCAAGTAGCTGGGACTACAGGCACCTGCCACAACACCTGGCTAATTTTTTATTTTTTTTTTTGAGACAGTGCCTCAAACTGTCACCCTGGATAGGGTGCTGTGGCATCACAGCTCACAGCAACCTCCAATTCCTGGGCTCAAGCGAGTCTCCTGCCTCTGCCTCCCAAGTAGCTGGGACTGCAGGTGCCTGCCACAACGCCCGGCCATTTTTTGGTTGCAGGAGTCGTCGTTGTTTGGCGGGCCTGGGCTGGATTCAAACCCACCAGCTCAGGTGTACGTGACTGGCACCTGGCTAATTCTTGATTGCAGTCGTCATTGTTGTTTAACAGGCCTTGGCAGGGCTCAAACCTGCAGCTTCAGTGTATGTGGCTGGCACCCTACTCACTGGTCTACAGTCGCCTGGCTGGAAGAAAATTTTTCTATGGACTTCAGTGGGTGGGTGGGTGAGGGGTTTCAAGCACATTACATGTATTTTGTACTTTATTTTTATTATTACATTATAATATATAATGACATAATTATTCAACTCACCATAATGCAGGTGCATTTTAATTGCCATTTGCCATTCACAGATAGGGTTTTTATCGGAGTCTGCAAGCAATTGTTATATTATGGTTTCTGTGCAGTCAAACCTCTCTGCTAATGATACCTGTATTTGTAGCTGCCACTCCCCAGCACTAGCATCACCAATGCAGCTCCATCTCAGGTCATCGGGTATTAGATTCTCATAAGGAACCTGCACAGCCTGGATCTCTCTCCCCTGTGCAGTTTACAGCAGGCTTCATGCTCCTGTGAGAGTCTCATGCTGCCGCTGATCAGACACAAGGCAGAGCCCAGTAATGTGAGTGATGGGGAATGACTGTAAATCCAGATGAAGCTCTGCCTGCCTGCCACTCACCTCCTGCTGTGTGGCCTGGTTCCTAACAGGACACAGACTGGGACCAGGCCATGAGCCAGGAGGTGGAGACCTCAGCTTTGGTCCATATCAAGCATCGTGCTAAGTGTGATACTCTTGGCCTTGTCCTCACCTTGGGAAAAGGAATAAAGTATTTGATCGTGGACTTGAGCATGGGAAACTGGACATGTGCACATAGTTTTGCCCCTTCTTCCTCATTGGCTCTTACAGTCTTGTGAAAGTGTGCTCGTGGTTATTGTTGGGCATGTGGTAAGCCTGGAAACTCACAGAGCAGGTGGTTAACAGCACCTGGGGCTGGATGATGATTCTCTCTACATCTGGCATTAAGCATTTATAAGTCCTCTTGTCTGTACACACAAGGCATAGTTTTCTCCATCAGCTTTAATAGAAAAAGTGTTAGTTTGATCTTTATCACTCCTTTCTCTAATATCTCAATGGGGTCAGGACTTGGGTGGAGACAAGGAGTGCTATGAATTGGGAATCCTCAAAGCTTAAGACTGTATCTCTCTCTCTCATCCATTAATAAATAGTAAATGAATGGATGAAATGATGATGACATTTAAGGTGAATTTATGTTCTTATGATTGACCTTGAGAACTTTGGAAATTCCTACATCTAATGATTAGCCAATGTAATTTAGGAAAGAGTGAGCAAAGTTTGTATTGACAGACACATAAAGAAAAAGAGACCAAGAGATAGTAATAGAAAACCAGATCTTTTTTTTTTTTGAACAGATAGTTTTAGAAACTTATATTTCCAGATTTTATATACATATATATGTACATCTACGTGTATGTATACATACACACACACACACACACACACACATGCACTTCTCATAACTCTTTTAACTACAACAATTTAGCTTGCAGGGTGATAAAAGGTCAACATTACATTGACGATACATAAAATAAATTCATGTTTTTAATCTAGACTACGAACGGGCATCAGGGCATAGTTTTCTCACATAAACACACATGTACACACATGTACACTCATGCACACACACACACACACATCCTGCCGCCTTTGATATTTTCTTTTTTTTTTTCTTTTTTTTTTTTATTAAATCACAGCTGTGTACGTTAGTGCAATCAAGGGGTACAATGTGCTGGTTTCACATACAATCTGAAATGTTTTCATCAAACTGTTTAACATAGCCTTCATGGCATTTTCTTTTCTTTTTTTTTTTTTCCCCCAGTGGTAAGACAGAATTTATTTACAGAAAAGAATACAGAAAACACTAAAGCTCCTGGTAGAGAGAGAGAACTCAAGTGGGGAGAGAAAAGCTCTCTCCATTTCTCTCCTGGTCTTTCCCCATCTCTCCCTTTAGGCTTTTAGTCTCGGG
>CAUYRH010141348.1:0-11543 GCA_963574655.1 Perodicticus potto
TGGATGGACTGTGTCCATTCATTGATGCACTCATTCACCTTCCCCCCGGCGGAAGGGACTGCATTCATTCGTTTCCTGGCCAAGGAACCCATACACCTATATATACCCTGAGGCTAGAGGCCTAGAGGAGGAGACGGGAAAAGACCGGGAGAGGAACGGAGAGACCTTCTCTCTCCCTACTTGAAATCTCTCCCACTACCAGGAGCTTTGGTGTTTTCTGTATTCTTTTCTGTAAATCAATTCTGTCTTATCACGGACGGGTTGGGGGGGGGAGGGGAAATAATGTAATGAAGAATAATAAAATACATGTATTTAAAAATAAATAAATAAATAAATAAAAAAGAAAATAAAACATTGCAGGATACAGCGTATTATTGTTGCTATTTTTATTAATTATAAAAACCTGCCTTTTATACAATTTTATATATGTACTTCAATACATATACTTTCTTAAAGATAGAGTGGATTACCTCTTTTTAAAATTTAAATTGTCTTCTCTTAAAAATGTTATTTCTTTGGCTTACTGATCATAGTAAATCACCTTAGTTCACTTCATTTTTCCCCCAGTCTATTCCTCTCTAACCTCTAATGTTCCCCTTCTAACTTCTAATATCCCACCGCCACTGTCTTACAGCTGAAGACAGAGTCTTATTCCACAGAGAAAATACCTGGCACCCTATGAACTTCTGCCTTCAAACCGTAGATGCGACTTTTTCACATCCGCTCTTTCTCTTCCTTACCCTTATCATTTAGACATTATGATTTCTCCCTCCACCCCCTTCTATAATGCTGGGCTCTGGGCCTCTATTTCTTAGCCACTTTGGTCATTTTATTATCTATTAAGGATAGTATTCCTGGTATGTTCAACCTCTCATTCAATCCTTTTTAGCAGTATATGAACAAACTCAAGACATTTCCACATTAAAAAGAAAAACACAATTAAAAACAAAATAAACACATGAATCTTATTTGCTGACTTTTCTGTTTTAAACTAGAAATAAGTGGTACAAATTACCCCCACAGCTGCCTCTCCTGCTCTGTCCACTTCCTTATGTCCCTTCCATGCCAGGGCAGTCCAGGTACAGGGCCAGTATTTTTATATTACCCATGTCTGCCAGTCACCAATGGCTTCTTGCTGATAAATCCCCAATGAACATGGGAATTTTGTAGCTTTTATTTTTCCTTCTGCATATACCGCTTAACTCTCACTGACTTCAAGTGACGTGAAAATGATGAAATTCCAAGGATAAAAATTTATTTTGACTGCCAACAATTTAAAACCCCTTTTATACAAAATCGTTGGATGAGCATGCCATTTTACTATTCGTCTTTTAGATATTACTGTGTTTTGCTGTGTATAATGTGTACTTTTTGCCCAAAGTTTTGAAGGAAAAGTAGAATATGTGTTACTCATGGGTTTGGGAGTGGGAAGCCCTGCAGCCCTCCTCAGGTCTCCATGCTCTCTTGCCTGGACAGGTCAAGCAAATGGGGTTTCAATCTGGGAGTATCTGGGATCCATGGGAGTTGGCCAAGCAGTTTCTGCCAAACATCACAATTAGGGCAGGGGGCAGAGGCAGGGCTCGGAGGCACGCTATGGCCATGTTGGGTGACCACCAAGGCCTGGCCATGCTGAAGGGACAGGGTTCCCTGCCCAGGCCTGGAGACTCTCCTGCTGCCCACAGGCCAAGTGGCATGGGAAGCCCCTGTGCTGCCGGCCATGTGCATAGCTCTCCCGGCTGGGCTGCGGTTCCCAATGTGGCAGGGAAGGAAGGGCTCCCAGGAGAGGGGGAAGGGGCAGCCTTCACAGAGTGGGGGCTGCAGGAGGCCGGTGTATTCTGCATGTTTCCCAGAGGAGCGTCACACCTCCCCAGATGTGTCCCTTCTGGTGAAGAGTTACCCACTTTCTCTAAGTGTTTTCTTGAAATTTGGGCCAAAAATGTGGCTACATATTTTATCCAGGAGTTTGTTTTACATGGAAAAATATGGTATTTTAACAAAATTATTCCTTAGAATAAAAATTTGAATGTATATGGTGTCCTCTGATCAACTAATCACTAGTTTTATTGTATTTACAAAACAGAAGTCTCTAAAAAGAAAACACGGGCTCTGGGATACACATATGCTCGACCTTTCTTTTTAATAGTAACAAAGAGACAATAATGCACAGTTTTTGAAATTATTTAAAATTAAAGATAGTGAATATACATGTTTAATTTGTTGGCTGACAGCAGAAGTTAAATGAAAACAGATGGGAAAAGAATATTGCTTGTTAAACGTTTACTATAGTTGGAGTGATATTTCATGACTTAAACTTGATTATTAAATTTATTGTAAATTTGAGAAGTCTCAAAAAGTGACAGAAACAAAAGTTAGAAAGCTTCCCAAAAATCAGTGCTATAAATGCTGTCATGAGCAAGAAGCAAGAAAAGGAGCAAATAGGACAAATGAAGTAAGAGGATTTTATAAAACTCTGTACGAATTATTGATATACTATTACACTATTCTAATCTTGAAAATGTGCCAAAACTTTGGACACCTCCTTAATAAACCAGAATCCATTAAAAATCAAAATACCCAGGGGTAAAGAGAGTATTGTGCTTGATGAAAATGACCTTTAGCTTCTCCCATAGAAATTGCTGAAAATGCTAGAATCAGTTTTCCCAGTGATGGTTCTAAATCACACACTTCACATTTGTCAAATACCCTTTGCCAAATGATGCAAAAAAAGTCACCTTTCTAAAAACGTCTGTCGCTGCTTTTAAGTACCAAGGATATGAAAAATGGTGCTGAGAAAAATTTTGTCAACCAAATTTCTTGGATCAACAAAGTTCAGTGGTAGCAGCATCAGCATCCAATTAGCCTGATTCTGACAAAAGAAGAGACCCAACTGCTGATATTGTGAAGATCAAACCACATGTTGTAAAGCAGAGAACATTACTGAGGACAGACCAGAAGGTCCTGTCCTGTGATGCCTGTGAGAATAGTGCCCTAGGGTCTCCGCACAATAAACTCTCTCATATCTTGCTTTGTGCTTTGCTCAGGTTTCTCTGTTGAGGAAATGAAACTTGATCTGCATCTAAAAGTAGTCATATCAAACGAAAAAATAAAACTACACAACCGTGTAAAAATAAATGTAGCTAATACATTAATATGCTCTTTTTGAGTACTGTCAAACTAAAATGTAATATAACAATTTCTGGACTGAGCACGTACTATATCTAATCTGTTTTGATTATTAGCTAATGCCGAGATTTTAGATGTGTAATATAAAGGGCACTAACAATAATTACCTATATCCCGCCTTGCCTCCAAAGTCCTGGATTTTTAAATGGAAAAATTCATGTATTTGAAATTTTTGGAAATGTACTATCCTTCACACAACAACCAAACTAATGTTTTAAAAGTCCTGTTTTCAGGAGGTCTTCTCTGGCCTGGCTCCCTAATCTCTTCTAAGGCAAAAGGAACAACTATTTTTATGGGTTCAATATTCTGCCACATGCTGTGTTTGTGATATGGCGTATTATTTGTTATCTTTGTGTTCCACTTTCCTCATTTATTAATTGGGGGTAGTAATAATTTGTGCTTGAGAATTAGCTAATGTAAGTAGTACCAGGGCTCAGCTAACCGCCTGACAGTTGTCCTGCCTAACACAGGCAAACTTTTACAATGCTACAGTGATGGCCAAGGCAACAACTTAGGGCGTGCTCTTCATTGCTCCCCTTTTCAGGTCCTGATTAGTTATAATCAATCTCTAAATCTCACTAATTTTAGCTTCTTGATATCTTTCCTGTTCTTTCCTCTTTCCCTATCCAATATCTCTGTTCTCTTTAGGTTCTGTTGTCTGGCATTCATAATATCTCAACCGTCTCTTTGCCTCTAGTTTCTAAGCCTTTGCTTCATATCTACCCTTTTCTATATTGCAGTTTAGTCACAAAGAATTACTTAATCCTAGAGAAATCAGCTCCTGTCACTTTCCTTAAAGTGTAAAGTCTCTAACAAGGAAGAAGAGTCATCTGGGATCAAATTACTGCACATTTTTCAGCTTTATTTCTTGCCTATCTCTCTGTAACATGATACAAAACAATAATATTGAATTATGATTAAATCTCAATAACAGAAAGTAAGAATGATTGGTGACATATGCGAATAGATAAGTAAGAACAAAACATCACGGCTACTGTAAAATATCCAAAAGGTGCTACAAAGTAGACTCAACTTAAACTTATTTAAATGCTTAAATGCACTTAACCAGATTATCATATAAAAGTTGTAAATTAAGCAACATAAAAACAAATAAAGGTACTGTACATCTCTGTAAAGTTTGGTGAAAAAAATAACCCACATGTCACTCTATGCTAAACTCTACTTGTGTGCTGTTTCTCACCAAGTGCTCTTTTGATGACTATTAGCTCAGTGTTCCTCCAATTACAGATCACAAATCTACACGAGGTGTCATTCTGCTCTCCAGCAGCACCCGGCTTCCCTGCCCACATCCTTGAATGAGTTCGTAGTGGTGTTATCAGTGGTGTTATTTTTTTCATCTGAAGAGAGACTTGGTACTGCCTTGCAGGCTACCACACTGATGCTATGAGTACTCACTGAACTGCTATGAAGAAATTTTGACAAGTATCAACACACTTCAGGCTTTTTCACATCCATTTGATCTTTTCATTTTCCCTACCTAAATATTATCGTTTACCACCATACCTAGAAGAAGATTTACAGAGGGTATATATCTAATAAACATGTAATTAAAACATGACCGTATGTTTCCACAAAGGGTCCCTCTTCTCCATCTTTTAAAAAAATTCACAAATAAAAATGGTGTATATTTGTGGTGTACAACATGATGTTTTGATATATGTATACATTGGGGCATGGATATATCAAGTTAAAATATCTATTACTCACAAATATATCTTTGTATATGTGTATGTGCATATGAGTGGTCAGAAAATTTACAAACTTAGCAATTTTCAACCAAACAATACATTGTTATTAACGATAGTCACCACATTGTACAATAGAGCTTTTTAAGATTTTATATGTAAGTATGATCTTATCGTATTATCCTATATATGTAAGGCTTATTTTACTTAGTATAATATCTTCCAGGTTCATACATGTTTTCACAAATAAGTGCATTTATTTTTTTAAGCCTATTCAGTATTGCACTGTGTGCCTATTTTTTGGAAGAGGAAAATGGGTATTAGGCATTTCTTTTCTTTCTTTTTTTTTTTTTTTTCTTGAGACAGAGCCTCAAGCTGTCACCCTGGATAGAGTGCCGTGGCATCACAGCTCACCGCAACCTACAATTCCTGGGCTCAAGCGAGTCTCCTGCCTCCGCCTCCCAAGTAGCTGGGACTACAGGCACCTGCCACAACGCCCGGCCAATTTTTTTTTTTTTTTGGTTGCAGCCATCATTGTTGTTTGGTGGGCCCGGGCTGGATTCAAACCCGCCAGCTCAGGTGTATGTGGCTGGCGCCTTAGCCCGCTGAGCCACAGGTGCCAAGCTGGCATTTCGTAACATGTTTAATAAATACACATGATGGTTTTTAGCAGAGTAGTTCAATAAAACATTTAAAATTGTTTGCCCATTCAGTTCATCCATGCTAAGTTTTAATTTTTTTCCTGACATTGTATTTTTTTTAAATGGTGGGGGGAGAAATATGAAATTAAACTTTTCAATACATACATAAATGTCTTTGGCTCTGAAAATATTTGTGTTTCTCCACTTATATGGACGTATTTTTTATTTTAAAATATGTGAAAATTTTTATGCTTAACCCAATTATGTTAGAAATGTTAAAATTAATCAGTTTGTCTGCCAAATGAGACATTTTTATCAATTAATAAGAACATTTTATTTTTAATGAACATTAGTTTCTTCTGGCTTAATCTTGCAATAGATATTCTCTCAATGACCTTACTATTTTCAAACATATTTTGAAATAAAAATCTCTCTCTAAGGACCTGTTTCTCATCATTAAATATTTTCAAAAGACTATGTCAGGAACTCTCTGTAGACTTCTGCATAAGAAGAACATCAATAATGGTTTGATCACTAGAAATACCACTAGAGAAAACAGCTCCTTCCCAGGGGAAAGAATCATTTGAATATTCATGTTCCTGTATGTAGGTTTTGGATTGCCTTTCATTAATTTATTCATTCATACATCTAATACCTCATATATCAAGAATGCAAATATTAAGTTTTCTTATCTTTCATATTCAAAAGAGAAAAATACATATTTTTCATTTTTTAGCCTTTTTTAACCTATAAAACCTGGATAACAATAGCAACTTATCTCAAAGAAATGTGGTGAGATTAAATAAATTAATACACTTAATAGCTTAAGACAATGCCTGGCAAATAACCAATTCTCATTAACTATTAGTTATCATGGGATATTAACTTTTGATATATATTTTGCCTGCCATATTGGGATATTAAACTCTCTTTACATGACAGAAAGGATATCAAACATTTGTACAGGATGATATGATTCATATGGGTTATTCTTAGCAACTTAGTATGACGGTGATTTAGGGTTATTAAAAAACAAAGAATTAGAGTAATGATGCAAATTCCATGTAAAATCCTCTTGACTTAAGCTCTCATAGCAGGCACTCCCAACTGTGCCTGAATATTTGATTTTTTCCTTTATGGTTGTAATGATAAGTTGCCTTTAGTTTTAGCTTTAAAAAAAAAGATACATTTCCTAGACTCCCTTGCAGCTATCTAGATGTAAAATATAAATACCTCGGGGCTTTGAGAAGGGAAAAGTTAAGGTGTGTAAACTTTGTATAAAAGCTTTAAGGGAGGGATCTCCCTGTCCCACTTTATATGATCAGAATGTGAACATGATGGCAGGAACTGGAGCAGACTTTTTTGAAACAAGGTGGGAAAATTCTGTGCTGAGGATGCCTAAGGAATAAGATAAAAAGAGCCTCTGTTTCTGACACCATGAAGCTACCCCAGACCTGGAGTGTTTTTGCACAGCTTGTCATATGAAAGAAATTTTATCTAGTATTTAAGACATTACTATATCAAGTCTTTGATACAGTAGCAATGCCTGTATTCTTCTCTTAAATTTTCAGTTATTTTTCATTTTAAATACATATAGCTTCAACTGTATTTTTTCTTCTTCTTCTTTTTGTTTTTTTAGCTGGGGCCAGGTTTGAACCCTCCACCTCTGGTATATAGGGCTGGCGCCTTACTTCTTTGAGCCACAGGCACCCCCTGTATTTTTTCTTCTTAAGTAAGACATTAACTTAACCTTTAGAAAAAAATTAATTTTGATTACCACACTCAAATTTGAAAACGTAAACTAATTAGTGATAATTTTAAAAACACAATAATTATATATAATTTAAAAACATCATAACTAGAAAAATAAATTTAAAACCAAGACCAAGAATATGGATATATTAAAAGTTAGAGATATTTTTATTATTGCCTTTCCTAAGCACTGGATATGTCTAAAAGATAGTTTCAAAATGCTCAAAATTTCATGAGTGATAGAATATAAGTTTCGTGATTTAAGAATTCATGGCATTATTTTTCATGATTCAGCATACAAATACATGTGTTATTGGGCCCATGCTGTGAAGCAAATAGTGAGAGCACAAGAAGAATGAATGAATAGATTTGTTCTTTTCTCTGAGAAACAGCAGCTCAAGAAAGGTCACCCCCTTATGCAAAAATGTCCATACACAGGAAGGTAGGTGCTAATCAAGGCTTGCACAAGGTGCTGTAGGGGTGTAACACGAGGAGTCACGGATGCTTTAAACCTCTACAGAATCCACACACTGAATCACTTATCACATTCACAATCTATAAATCTCCATTTGATATGAATTTCAGTTTTTGTTTTTTTTTTTTTTTGATTATACAGTGCTGGCTAACAAGTGAGAAACCTCCTATGAAAAAGGGAAACATCTTTATCTCTTTCTGGTGTTCTCACGGTACTGGTACTAATAGCTACTCTGCATCAATGTCCACAATGTCTCAGGAACTTAACACTCATTGTTTCTGTGCTTCCACCCAAAACCATGAGGCAGACAGTATTTAACAGGATTTGAACTCACGTTTTTCAGACTCCACAGCTTATGTTCTTTCTGTTATAAATTCTTCCTCCTTGGTTTGTTCCCCTTTTATAACATTGGTCATACTGCACAATAGGAAATCATTTAGGTTAAATTCTTCTCCCTCCTACCGTTTGCCCAAGTGCTGGACACATATTTTGGTCACATAGGCACTTAATGAATATTATGTAATAAAAAAATAAGTGAAGGAACGTGCCAAAGCACATTTCACACTGACGGCTCTTGAAAGAAAATGATGCCTCTGCAAATGTCATCTACCTTTAAGCCACATAATTAAATGCAAATATCTTAGGATGGTTTTTAAAATGTTGTCTTTCTTTAGAAAACTCTTTCAGCGCATAGGAGATCTATACTGACAAATTCTGCATTTGTCCCTAACATTATGGTGTGTTGCTTTTATGAAGAGTATTCAAATCTGCTTTGATAAAAATGTATTCTGTCTTGGCATCCCGTATAATACCCCCCCTGTACGCCTGTGGTTAAAGTGGACAGAACGGAGCCCATTCAGATAAAAGAATGGGAAAGGTTAGTGTCTGTGCTCTGATTCTATATATGAAACCAATAAATATCAAGTTTGGGATTAAAAATGATTCCCTTATTCTATTGTTTATATTTGAATAAAATAAAATATAGATATGTGTATGTCTTATACACATACCACAGAAAATATTCAAGATAAAGAGTTGTTTTCTGGTTGTTGTTGTTGTTCAATTATACCTTGTTTATCTATTTTTTCTTCCTTATTCTTCTTTTAAGATATGAGGATATTCTGACAATATAATGTTAATAGCTATAATAGTCTGATTACAGCAAGTCATATGCAGCATGAACAAATATCAAAAGATTTGCTGGGTGAATTTTAAATTAACTATCATATATGATTAAACTGTCTGAAGTTTGGTTCACTGTTTAAATATTTGACATGGAAGAAAATTCATCTGGTCATAACATATATGTATATATATTCAGACCACTGGATCTATTTAACATCATTTCCAAAAGATCATACACTCTGTTATTCTTCAGTAAGAAAATTTGGTTTGGAATTCATTCATCTGGATGAAATAAGATTTTTCTTTTTATTAATTCCAGATACTCTTTAGTACTAAATTTCAAGCAAAATATTTTCACATGGAAAACTACTGGGAGACATCTGCATATTCTTTTGAATTTATATGTCATATAGGGTTTGTAATGGATCTTTTAAAATTGCACTGGGGCTATGCTAATGTGGCTGGAAACTCTGAAGTCTAAAGTTGGTGTCCTGCCTTCTAGTGATCCTTTGTGCAGCTATTTGCCTGAGCACTGGAGACATTCAGCTAACGTGTTACTTGGTTAAGCGACCAGCTGGCTAGCTTTGAGGTCTTTCCAGATATGGGTTGGGATAGGTAGAGGAATATGAGCCCTGGGAAAGATATATAAAAAATGCAGTAAAAAATGTCTTGTCTCCAAGCAAGGAATAGAAAAAAAGAAAAACAATGCAAAGGGAAAAAGACAAAGGTACAATTTGGAAGGTAAATGAAACAAAGGAAGAGTGATTAGGAACACTGCCAGTTCCTTTCACTGGAGACCTTGGGGGAAATGCTTTGTCATTCCCATTGACAAGTCAGCTACACAAAGTAAAAACTAAATGTGAATGGCTTTTCCTAAATTGATTGAAACAACAATAAAAAAAATTTACATTCATTTTATTACTAAGTAATATGTTCTCTACAGATCACAAAGTGACTGACAGAACCGTAGTGCCCCAGGGATCACATCTCAAATACACTTTTTCCCTTAAGGGAGAAATAGCTGTACCCCTGACTCAATTGGTCCCAGGCAAGTGCTTCCCAGTGTTGGCTTAATAATAAAATGTTGAATCAAACTGTCTCTCTGATACCAGAATTTCAATGTGTACACTATGCTCTTTTAAAAATGATGATTAAAGTAGCTGAAACTAATTTGCATGTGTGCATGTGATATTTTATTGTGAATATTTTACAACTTCAAACTGGTAAACACAATCCCTCAGAGTAATAACATGACTTACGATACGCCCTTCAGCCTTCTGTGCTTCTATGCGTACCACGCTGGTTCATGTCCATGACAACCCTGGGCTGTAGGTACTAAGACTATCCCAATTTGCAGATGAGAAAACTGAGAAAAGTTGCAATTATGTGGCTTATTGGTTGTGGAGCTGGTAACTGAACTTGAGCAGTTATGCTCTTGTGTTTAAATAATATTAGAAATAGGCACTGTTATTACAAATATTCTTTTTTGTGGTGATGATTATTCAAGAGAATCTCAACCATTCCTGTTGTGCCATTCTGGCTGGGAAGCCTGCTGAAAGGTGTCTGTACGATTTCTCCACTGTCTTACCCATGCAACAGTTTAATCTTTTACTCACCATAATCTGACTGTGTAGCTCTGGAACACTCTGTTTTCAAACCCTGGTTTTGCCACTCATTATCTGTGTAACCTTGAGCTATTACTGATGCCCCTTTTGCCCAATTTCTGCACATGTAAAATAATAACAGTATCCTATAAATATCTAGACCCATAGAGTTACTCCATATATATCAAGAACCTATAAAGCATTCATGCAAATCAAAGCAAAATATAAATATTAATTGGTGCTCACTGTGTAACAGACACCATAGAGAACCCTGTGTACAAGGCTAAAGATGACAGGGTTAATCGATACAAAACACTTCTTGCCTGGCATGAAAAAAGCACTAAATAATTGCCAGCCCTTACCACTGTCATTATTGTTAGATAACGTTCAGTTCATCATTTCCTCTTTTCGTCTGTGAACCTTGAATGCCTTATTGTTGCATAACATTTTGGAGAAGAAACACTTTAAGGCTTCGGTTTAATTTTTTCAAAAACCAGAATAGAGAAAATGGGGGGAAAAAAGCTATACACACACAATTTAAAAAATACTGTGACTGTGGCAGTTTTTCTCTAAGTAAACAGTCAAATTGTTTCAAGTTGCATGTACTATAAAATATTTCACTATTAAAAATGACAACAATAACAACTTTCTTCTATGCCAACTGCCATACCACAATTATCAATGGCAGCACATTAACCTCATCCTTTTCACATGGCTTGAAACGTTTACGTTACATAAGACAGGGAAAGGCAATTTACTTGGAACAAAGAAATTTAGGGCTTGGCAGTCACTGTGCTTGAAAGGTATCGATCTAGAAAGTTGAGAGTTCACTTACTAAGAGAGAACCCTTCCTGGCATTTTCTTAGTTATTGTATGAAGACATTTGTAGAAGGGTATGTTAAACAGTTTGATGAAAACATTTCAGATTGTATATGAAACCAGCACATTGTACCCCTTGATTGCACTAATGTATGCGGCTATGATTTAATAGAAAAAAAATAATAAGAAGTAAAAACTTATTAAAACTTAATAAAAAAAAGAGAGAACCCTATTTAAG